>KL261919.1:522-11389 GCA_000699545.1 Podiceps cristatus | reverse complement strand
AACATTCTATGATTCTATGATTCTATGAGAAATATACATTCACGAACTTTCACCATTGCTGTAACCTAATCTCCAGGATCTTATGTTTATCATTACCAGAACTGACAAGTCAAAACAACTTAATCTAAAAGACTTGTCCTAAGCTTTCTGATGGTAACTTCTGGGAGAGGAGAAGGCCAAAGATTGGGACAGGAAAATTGACTTTAAATTAGACTTGAAATATCACAAACAGAGTCTTCATTACCTAGCAGTTACAATCCTATTCCAAAACAGATTGCTGAAGAGATAACCAGAGAACTTTTTAATTAAAATCTTATTGATGTACTGTATCTACAGAGATAATTAAATACAACATCAAGTTTTGCATATAAAAACATATTTATCTTGCCAAGGAAATAATTGAGAAAAATTACTTGGTGGCTAAGACTTGATGTAGATATTTTTGTCAATTGGCTTCTATTATCTGCATTACATGCCAAAGAGCTGCAACGACTGCAGATGTTTGTTTTGGTTTTGGGGTTGGTTTTGGTTTTGTTTTTTTTTAAAAAAAAAAAAAACTGACCAAGCTACAAACTATAGAATAGTAAAACAAATGTGCCCCTCTCAATAAATTACTTCAAGGAAGGTAAGTTCAGTTGGACTGTGAAATGGTCTGGATAACTGACATTTTAAGCACTATCCACATTCATCAGCAGAAGCTGTAATATGTTTCCCTATTTTAAGCAATCAATGAACTACTAAATGTACTTTTCTATTTTTAACACACATTTCTCAAAAAGTCTGTGCAGACGTACCATTGCTGGAATGTACCCGAGCCTCACAAAAGAGCAACTCACCGTTATAAACATTGAGCACTGGCAATATTTGTACCATTACCTCAGATCTCATTTTCACTGCTAGGCAGCAAAATAAAAGGGAAAAAGGTATGTTGTGGAATTCATCCATCTTTCAAAGGTTATTTTAAAGAACTAGTCCCAGAAAAGTACAATATCAGGAAGCACTGAAAACACATTCAGCCCTCAGAGTATTCAGGGCTTAGTAGGAAACACAAGTGTAGCAGGAAACAGAATTTAACTACTGCCTGCTGACTGCGTATCTCATTTTAATTAACACCAAGACATCGCACATGGGAACATCTCAATATGGGTTTTGCTCTGATGACAGTCATACTCCAAGTTCAAGTATCAGAGAATATTTCCTAAAACAACCCTACTATAATATTGAAGGTTCAGAAAACATCACCAACCAAATGCAGACTGGAAAAAAAGCTTATTCTCCTATTTTAAATGGGTAGGGATGCAGTGAATTCTACATCAAGTAGTCTTTAAAGCACTGACATTCTGCCTCAATACTGTGAAAAGTATTTGGATCTGTAGATAACCTTATTGTCAATTTTACTGGACTCTTTCAAATATAGTCAAGGAGAAATAAAATACATTTCTTTCTTCATGTTAGGGCTCAATGAGCCTTCATGCATTGTGATTACATTTAACAAGTTAATACTTATGCTTTATTAAAAAAAAAAAAAAAAAAACCACAAAACAAACACAAAACACCCACCCCCAAAACATGAATTTATTGGTGAAAAGTAATTCGCTCATTTAAATTTAAATTTACAGCTGGTAAGTTCATTGCCAAATAATTTTCAAGGCTTTAAAAATAAAAGTCTCTCTTGAGAGTCTATTAGTGATGTTAGCAAAATCATGTTCTTAGAATTTTTTCTGTCCAGTCATGTATTTTGAAAATCCATTATATCCAGAATAAAGCAGTATAAAATATGATAGATGAGCTGTGTAGCCAGAGGTACCTTTCCCTGTAGACTTTGTTTTGCTTATGTCCTCAATCTTCACAAATACACCACCATGTATTAGATTAATTATTTAAATGCTGTAAGAGCAACCTAATTGCAGTTTCCCACATCCATTCATGATAGGGATGACAAAGTAATTATGTAAAATCCTTAAATATCCATTGGAGCAGTGGCTGACATTCAGAAGTAGTGCCACAGTGCCACCAGAAAAAAAAAAAAAAAAAAAAAAAAAAAAAAAAAAAAAAAAGGAACAAGAAGGAAACATGAACAGAAAATGAACCAAATAAAAATGAACCAGAAGGGGGGCAATGGCTGACCCTCACTTATATTATGCCTGACACCTATGGTATGGAATACTCTTTGGCCAGTTTGGATCAACTATTCTGGCCGTGCCCCTCCCAGGATTTTGCACCTGCACGTCAGCAAAACCTGGGAAACTGCAAAATGTCCTTGATCGTTCAGCAGCAACAAACAGCAGCAGCGTGCTGGCACCGTGTTTCACATACCAACTCCAAAACACAGGAGCTGCTGAAGACAGCTTGGCTGTCTGGCTGAAACCAGAACATATTTTCACAACCCCCAATTATAAACTTTGGCAATGGTCATTTTAAAAGCTGTACAGAGGAAAATATTGGAAAACGTGAGGAGAGAAAGGATGCAGACTGCTTAACATCCATATTACGTAAGTACAAAAATACCGATGACACTCACTCCAGAGCATGCCTGATACTGAACTGATTTAAACAGATAGTGAGAATCACAGATGTGTCTGGGGCCATTACACACATGTTAAGCTGTATTACAAGATTCAAGGGAAACAGCTATTAGGTGCCTGTATCTGAAGACACAAAAGGTAAATAAACTCTTTACAGTTTTTCAAAAGATATGATGGAATTTGGTTGGCTTAGCTTGATGAAGAAACATCTTTATTAACAGCTATATATACCCCTGGTTTAGGAAGCAAGACCTTTTGTATTTTTCCAACCATTTCAACACCAAGCACATGTGCCCTGTGCTGTCCACCATGATATTGCAGCAGCATTAAATGGTACACTGGTGTTTCTAATCATGTTTCTCTGTGGTCACTCTAATCCAGATGTTATGTTCCAGAATATTTATGTTAACCCTGATGAAAGGCATTATCAGAATAATAGAATTTAGTAATGTTTTCAGTAGAGCGGAGAGGTCAGGAGCTCCGCTAAAGACCTAAAGATTAATTGTTCCTAAAAATCTATATGAGTGATTTGCCTTCTTTTCACAAGGAGCTGTTGAGTTGCTGGCAGCAACTTGTGGGTAATAGAAAAGAGATGCCCATTTCTGTAAATTATTTCCTTAATGATCTTTTGTTTCACAAATTGACTAATACTGCCGCTTTCATCTTCCAGTCACTGCAGTAGTTTTCATATAACCTGGCATAAGTCAGGAAACCCTAGCCTTCCTATGCATTTTGATGGTGCATGCCCTGGGAATTGGTAAATAAAAGTGGTATTTGTTTTGTGAAATTACTTTCAGAAAGACTAGACTTGGTAAAGCAAGGTCTTCCAATACACACTGACAATGTGGAAATCTGTTCTCAAGAAAGGCTTATCTAGTGAGTACTCAGTTTACTCTACTGTTGGATTCTATTGAAAATCCCTAGAAAATAGTAAGTAAAACAAAAATATCTTGGGTTTGTGGAGCAGGAGGGCAGGGAGGATATGAATGCATATATTTTTAAATGTAATAAGCATTAGAAATACTTTTATACCTATAGAAGACAGATATATAGAAGTTACTCCTTGAAAGCCCAAAAGAAAGGAAGTATATAATAGTAGTTTTGTAGGAAGAATTTATACTATTTTCTGTTATTGTCTGAAAAGACAGTGGACAGTCAAAAAACAGCTCATTGACTAACTCCTCCAGGCACATTTTTAATAAAAACACAACTGAGGTAATAATGTTCCGTGCCTATTTTGTGTCCCACTTAAAAATTGATTTCATATACCTTAATCATTTTCACTCATGGTCTTAACTGAACTAAGGTTCCTCCCATTAAGCTTCTCTTTTGAACCCTGCATTCCTTGAAAGTATTTATTCCATGAATGAGGGAAAAAAAAGTTATTACTGTACATAACCTATATATTTACTGTCTGTATTTGTTTCCATAGTTTTAGCATTCATCTTTAATTCTGTCTGTTTGGAATTTCATGGAGGGTTAGGAGAGAGAGATGCGAAAAAAAGGAAAATCAGAAAAACAGAGTGCTAGAGATGATAACATGTGGTTAGTTTAAGCTTCTATGATCTCCAGTGCTCCATGTTCTCCTGGATCCAGCAAGAGCATACACTAGATCAGAAGCAGCACTTACACCAAAAGCCTTTCCAAGCCATTTTTTCTGGTCCCAATGGTACCTCTCAGTGTTACAGCACATGCCACATTCCAAGTACCAATACTATTTAGAGACTCACCAGCAGTTCACCCCAAGGAGCCTCCAGCTGGAAAAAAGCTCATTGTTTCCTTATGAACTTTCCATTGCTCATACTCTGTATTAATAATTGATAAATCTCAAGACTTCATACTAAACTTCCAGCTGTAGTTTCAGCACATTTCTCTTCTTAGTCCTCCTAGAATTTTAATCTGAGCTTTCTGACTGTTTGCTGTATCGCAACAGGCCTTAACACCACTCTTGGAATTACAATAACTGAAACGTTAGCTGAACTTACATTTAATATTCTTGATAGTCATTATGTTATTTATGGCTTCCAATTTTAAAATGCCTATAAATAAACTATATGCTGGACATCTGGGAGGATGACCACCCCATGAATTTAATATCCTATATAGGCAAACTTTGCACAGAGCTAAAAAGTGCACCCAGTGCACCTCTCTATTACCAATTTTACAGATAAGAATTATCCAGATGTTTGATCATTTAAAACCTTTAATTTAAATGATTAAGCTCAGCCTTAAACATTTTCTGGTATCAAGTTCTAGTTTTGCCTTACATTCCCATGCTTTTTTAAGTTGAGCAAATAGGGGGAAAACATATAGGAAACAGTAATCCACTGAGCAAACAATACATTTTTCCCATACCAGAGAGGATGTGGAGTTACACCAGGCAACAGAGATATCAAAGTAGTCATTCATATGGATTTTAAATACCCAAAGTGCACTTGCTCTGTTATTAAAACTGTGCATATGCTGGAGGGAGGTGGATATGTCCTTTGAGACCAACAAAACCTAGCTGCCAGCTTCAGCCTGGCTGTGACAACAGGAAAAGAACAGAAAATAAAATACCTAAATAAAGTTAAGATAGCTTCAGGTTCCTAGAGCTTAATGAAATTCACTTCCAAATCCTAAGGTTATTGCCTTCAACAAACTCACAGAGAAGAGTCTAAAGAGGATTTGAGAGGTTTCATTAGCCCACAAAAGGACAGAGATAGATTTACCCACAAGTCCCTTCGGAAGGGCAAAAAATTGCCAATTGTGTAAACAGTTTAAAGAGAAGTTATAAGTAATAGCCACCACCATTTTAGGGGGGGAATCAGCAGCAAAGGGTGGTGGGTGAGGGATAGGACCGGGTACACCTAACTGAAAGTGTGAATAAGGAGCCCAGGATCCTGGCAGATTCCCCTGAGCCTCCAGAGTAATGGCTGATTCCCTGGAAGGGCCACTACTTCTTAAAGAGAGATCCTTAGACATACAAACTAGCTGTTGAAAACTAGTCTTAATGAATAACACCACTGAGGTCAAACCAGCCTGATCTCCTGACCCAGTGGAACAGAGGTAACAGATGGGGGATATTTTGATATCTGCAAGATTTTAGACGCATTCACACACAATATTTCCACAGGCAATGAGGGCAACAACTTTGTGAATTTAAACAGTTGCTAATCTTGAAAAAAAGTTATTTAGTCATTATGTATTCAGTTATCCAAAAGGACATGCAGAGAGAGTTGATTTGATCCATTTTTGGTCCAAATGTCATTAAATATTTTTATTAATATTTGGATAATAAATTATATCTTCAGATTTGATAATCTGTTAACTTGAAAAATTATCCCACACTGAAAGTACTTCAAGTGCTTTTGGAGTGCAAAAATAGAAATGAAAAATTATGTTGATAAATCAGAAAAAGTGCTTTGGAAAATAATTTGATAGAATTATTATTCTTTGCACTTTTCGTGGGAAATAATAATTAATTGCATAAATTCAAGACATGAAAATGCAGAACAATTTTGTAGACAAAGTATCCTCCTTGTTGGATGGAGAGCTATACCTACACAGAAAGATCCCACCTCTCCTTTCTGATACAATCCTTAGCAGTGTAGATGGTAACAGTGACATTATATGGCAACATATGAAAATCAATACTGTAATCCAAGGAAGAGCAATTTAAAAAACACCATGTATTAAACATCACCAGGAGTTGGCTCAGAGTATCCTCCCTAGCCTTTCATGTTGCTCTCTACACTCACATTTTGATCTTATACAATGTATTTGGTTATCACCCTTGAGCTTTCTTCTATTTTGTGGAAGAACTTCATGTTTCAGAGATTAGCATTCCTTTTGAAAATGAGGAAAGGGTTGACATGATATTGATGCTGATACAAGATGGAGATAAGCCAAGTTTGTGCAGGTCTACTAAAAATGTCAGCTAGACTAATAAAAAAAAAAAAAAAAAAAAAAAAAAAAAAAAAAAAAAACACACCACACAACCAACCAAACAGCCTTTCAGCTATTCTGGTGTGTATATGTTGACACCACTATTAAAACTGAGCTCCACAGTTGTAGAAGAGAGCATCTGCAGTAAATAATCAGAAGCCAATGGTTCCCAGTCCTATTTCTCTCATTTGAGATTAACTGTATTAATTAATGCTGTATTAAACATGCAGCACCAGGCTATTGAAATGCAAGAGCGTGGTGAAGAACCATGAGCACAGCCACACTGATGTTAAGTGGGGTGGGGACCAAAACCAAAACAAGACATATGGACTGAGGGAAGATATTCAAGGATATAAAATGATATCTGGCTAAACAGAATTCTTCCCATTCCCTCCCCTCCACCACCACTTTTTTTTTTATTAAAATGCCGAATGATAGCTACAACTGTTACATCCTGAGGGCCTCAAAGGAGGAAGAAAAGTCAAACTGCACCGGATTCAAAGCAGAGAAATCATGGGTACTTAAATTTCATTTATGAAAACACAAAATCCTGCAGAAGCTTGGAAGTCCTGAGCCTAGATAATTATATTATTCTATCCCATCATTTTGATGGCAAAAGAAGCTAACTAACTACAGCAAGGGACATATAAATCAAAATAGACTCTAGCAGTTTCTAGTCTCTAGGCTACATTTTACAGATTTAAGCATCTTGTGTTTTCCAAACATTTAGGCAGCAAAACTATCACAAAACCAGTTTGCAACAGAAAAGCTGCTGCTCAGGCACTGCCATATTAGTCTTATAAGGAGTTCAGAGTAGAGAGAATCTTTTCATTTATTTCAGTGTCTTAAAGAGGAGAACATCATGGTCCTCTGTCAAAACAGCAGAGCGTCAGAGCAGGGGTGCAGGACCAGAGGACAGCTGGAAGAAATGCAGGATTCAGCTTGGTTGATATTTTGTGTAACTAAAGCAAGAGACCGTGAACCTGTCTGCCTGACCAGACATTTCAGTATTGGGGCATTAAGGTATTCCATTGTTTTAGAACAAACAAAAAGCATAAGAACTCCCTTCTTTACCAGGAAAAACAAAAAAGGAAGCAACAATCACCTTGAAAGAAGGGCAGGATGCAGACTTATGTCAGTGTGGAAAGATAACAAAACAGAAAAGAGTTATATTAGGAGATTATATATCCTGTACACATGCAGAGACACATGGGTTTGCACAGATCAGAAAGACACAATTTAGGCTGTGTGCTGTGAAGCAACAAGAGAGTTTTCATTGAAATAAAAAAAGCTTCAATGACATGAAACCATCATGCCAGCCTGCTACTAGACTACCTTCTTAAAAAAAAAAAAAAAAAAAAATCAATTATAAAAAAAAAAAAAAAAGTAGAAAAGCACAAAAAAAAAAAAAAAAAAAAAAAAAAAAAAAAAAAAAAAACAAATATAAAAAAAAAAAAAAAAGTTGAGTTAAAAAATTTAAAAATCAGTATTTTTCCATTGGAGTCAACACATATAATCAGCCCTTACATATAAGGATCAGGCTTATTACAACTGCTAAATCTGAAGCAATTTAAATTAAACATTTATTATGTAGAAGACTTCCTGGACCCTAACATTAGATACTGTCTTCAAAACAAACAAACAAACAAACAACAACAACAAAAAACCCACTAGAGAAGGTTTCAGGAACCTGTTCAAGTGAAAAAGGTTATTTTTATGAAGAGAAGCATAGCACTGAAACTACCTGGAACTAGAAATTTTTCTCTTTAAACAGCCTACTTGGCTGCAAGATTCCATCAGGATGTTTTACAAGTTGAAAGGAGATTTTTGACATTTTCTTTTAAAAATTTACTTTGACAAAAAGCCATTGTTCTAAGACCAAAACCAAATTGGATTTCACACAAAATAGTAGAACTACTTAAAAAACAAAGTACGAAAACATTTACAGCAATAGAACTTTTTTTAAAAAGAACATTTTTGAGAAACCCATGTTCTCACTCAAAGATGGTTTCAATACAGTTTTCAACTACCCTATCTAATAAGCAGTAGCAAAAGCACAGACACTCTTCCATCATTTCAAAAGTTAGACCAAGCCCATGATAAAGAGCCACACTACCAAAATGCACAAAAAACATCACATGTGAGAACGTGTCAAAAGAAATAAGTAGCCACAACTGTTCATATCCAAGGAAATAGCGTACACCATGCATCAACCTGAACTCACTTCCAGGCTCTTGTATTGCTCTGTTGAATCACTTTGGACCAACAACTTCATTTCCTCAACTTCCTACCTTTGTTGACATCTGTCATGAAATACAGAACAACTTGATACTCTTATTTTTGAAGTCAGAGCAGCAAATCTTAAGAGATAAAATGAAAGGTCAAATATTTTCTTTCTGAAAGAAAACTCAATTTCATACAAAAAAGTTATACGTTTGCTCCAAAGTATGGAGTGATAGGCCTCTGTGAATACTCCAGATCACAGTTCTTGCGCCTTATTTCTTCTCCCATTCAGTACTCCAATCAACATAAGAACTACCCAACATAAGTTTCTAAAACAATGGCAGTTGAAAAAGAAGAGCCTGATCCGAAATCCAAGGAGCTTTAATAAGTTAAGCAAAGATTTGGGTCCAACATCCAACAAATCTTGCAACATTTTGGATATGAAAACTCCTGACACAGCACCAAAGAGCTGGAGCTATAGTTGCTTCCAAGTCATATGAGTGAAAGCACAAGACAACAATGAATGACAATAGTGTAAAGTTTAAAAATATCTATGTACACTTCTACTTTGATTGTCATCTGCCTGACTCTAGAGTCGTAGATGACCTGAACACTTCATCCTTAGCATTCTTGCATATATTTCACAGTTTATAGGGCTTCCAGTTTGAAGCAAAGCTACTAAGTAGCATTGACGAAGAGCATTTTTTATATGTCTGCAAATAAGACAGGCTACAAAAGATGAAGAAAACAGTAGCACACATCCAGGACAAGAAAACAGTAACTCAAAGACTCCTAACAAATTGGAAAAATATGCAGTATTTCTTAAAACAAAAGAAAGAAACCCACCACTAAAATGGTATTAACTGGACTTCAGTTGCAAACAATTATTTAAGTATAAAAGAACAAATACGTGTATTGGTACCAACTTACCCTACTTACAAAATGTAATGACATCTTCTCCAAAGGTTGTGATCCTCACATCAAGACCAGATGCTTTCTGAAAAATGTAGTACTGTGCTTACTACAGGCACTACGGTGTTGTGGAATTTAACAACTTATGATATACAAAGATCCAGCTGATGATGTACTGGTCCCTAACGTTCTTATTCTTCATGACTCTCGTCTACATAGGAGCAGAAATTGTAAAATTGCTTTGTACTGCTAGAATTCAGATCCTCTGATTTTTCCTCAGAAAATTTATTCCCTTCCTTGTGAGAATATAAAAGGAATTTTAAGCTCCCTTGGTGATCTGGCAGTACTCAAGAGTTTCCATCTCTTGACCATCATGTTCTTTTGAAAAGATAACTATTTGTTTGAATTGTGACTGAAGACCACCAACAAATGCAAACTAAGAGGACCTTAACATTAGTTTAGGGATGAAAAGCTGATTTCCTATGTGGTAGATAAGCTTTACATATAATACCTGCTAAAATATAATAGATATATTTAATTATATAATTTCCATTGTAATTTGAAGTTTAAAAACTTCTGCAAAGAAACTGTGAAGTGAAATTATTTCTTACCAAATGGACTGCCGTGGGTATTCAGCAACCAGGTTTACTGGTTTACATACAGTATTTTCGCTCTAATAAACTGAGATGGAGGACTTAATACTTGAGCTTTCAGAACAGCCCTGAAAGAGGAAGAACTCTTCCACCTGTATAAAACCCCCCAAATTTTATCTGGATGTAAGTAAACTAAAAATTCTAGCATTGCACATTGCAGGAACTAGCATTCCACTGATATAGGGTCCAGGCTTTCTTCATCTTTCTTCATCTTTTAAAAACTTTATTCATCATCTAACCACTTTTTTGCTTCCGTCTTCAACAGTAAGTGCACTAGCCACACCGCCCAAGTTGGGGGGTCCTCAAGATGGGGACTGGAAGAACAAAAAACCAAATGCTAGGTTCCAGAGTACCTAAGGGACCTGAAGGTAGACAAGTCCATGGGTCCTGATGAGGTGCATCCACGGGTCCTGAGGGAACTGTCGGACGAAGTCACCAAACCACTCTCCAACGTATTTGAGGGATCATGGCAATCTGGTGAGGTTCTCACTGACTGGAGAAGGGGCAACATCACCCCCATTTTTAAAAAGGGAAAAAAGGAGGACCCAGGGAAATACAGGCCAGCCAGCCTCACCTCTGTGCCTGGCAAGATGATGGAGCAGAGCCTCCTCGAAACCATGCTAGAGG
>JMFS01029379.1:0-79395 GCA_000699545.1 Podiceps cristatus | reverse complement strand
TTTTTTTTCCCTTTTATTTATTTATATTTTTTGTGATTCTTTTGTTTTGTTTTGTTTTGCTGGAGTTGCAGTTAAAGTTGAAAAGTAATCCGTGCATCTATACTCTGTGCCCATAGGTGATGGTGATTATCTGCCACCCTTTTCCTCCCAGTTTATTGTAATCAGAATTTGTCAGCACTCTCAATTTGGTAGTGGAAGCTTCCATTTTGTGAGGAAGGGGTGTTGGTTTCTTCTAACATGGAGAAAAGTCTGCAGAGTTTGAAGGTGGGGGATGGGGCCCCATTCATGCTGAACATTACCATTTTGATTGCTTTGATGCCATTTTTGGAGGGGGGAGGGGATAGAATACCCTACTCAGCAGAGCACAAAGATGTTTAATCACTGTATAGAATCAAATCAGATACTTTCTTTTTTAAAGCAAATCTGACACTACATGATAGCTAAGGGCTGTTAGTCCTTTTTTGCAGTGTAAAACAGCAAGTTGTTGACTCTAATACTACTATACTGAGTAGGAGATTTTTTTTTTTTTTTTTAAACAAGGTAACAGCCTTTACTGCAACAATGCATCTTTATGTGTTTTTTCTTCAATATGGAAATAGTTTTACTGTTCTAAGTGGGTATTTAGAACATACATTTGATCATTTTCTCCTGTATTGTAGCAACTATTTCCAGGCTGTTTAAATTTTTATGATGATAGTAAATGAGAAGCTATTTATTATGTGTCATGTTGGAATTTAGATAAGGCAGAGAGACACATTTGAAAATACAGTTTGAATGTTGTGATTCAGCTCGGTGAAAAAGGTTTTTGCAAAGCTTGAGCAACATATTTATGTATAATCCAAACTAACTAGTAAACAATCGTATATTTATGACTTGCCCTTCTCATAATCTTATAAATAAATCTATGAACTATGAAGTAATTAAACATAAAATACTAGAATTCTCTAAACAGCAAACTTGGCCTAGCAGGAAACCTACTATTTTTAGACAAAACCTTAGATTTAGATTTCTTTTACTGATTTCAACATCCTGTGCAACAAGAGCTTATAAATAAGAGACTATCTGGTGATGCAGTGTCTTCTTGCTCCAGACTGCCACCTCTGGAGGTCTAAACTGAAATTTTTCTTGGGTCACAAGTGAAATGAGTTTGGGGGTCTTAGCCTTTGACCAAGTCACAAAACCATCTCGTAACTTTGCAGGCTTGCTGTAATTAGTAGTTACTCCTTAGGCAATGGCTTACAAATGAACTATCGGTCCTTGAGGGCATGAAGAAGGTGCACTGAAGGCTACTGAGACAATAGATGATAGGCTAATGTTAGAGCCCTTCAGTGGTTTCAAGCTCTCACTTTTGTGGCTATACCAAAACACTGATGTAAACTTAAGTAGGGAGGTTATTTTTACATATGTATTTACATTCCTTCCTTCCTTCCCCCTCCCCGCCCCCGATTTGTTTAGGCACAACTAATTCATAATTCAATAATGTATACCTTTGATTGTGCATGCACTGAATACAAAAGATGCTAAAATTGCATTTCAATTAAACTGCACATGTGGATGATGAAACAGATAGTAAAATGAATGGATGATCACATCATCCACATCTGTTAGAAATATAGCAGGAGTGAGTGTTATCTTTCAGTACCCCTATTCATCAGTTTTCCATTGTAGCCATTGGCATTTGTGGCAGTGTTTCCTTTTCTTGAAAGCTGCAAATAAAGACAGAAAGAACTGAATGACAAACTTTTGGTGCATGAGGTAAATGTATAAAGGAGACTTTTGTGCACACTTGGATTTTAAGTTGCAACCTAATTAAAGATCCCTGGCCAGTCATCGATGTTTCTTTTATGTAGGTGGTTTAGAGAAATATGGAATTAAATGTAGTTTTAATATTTTCCCAGTGTTTTCAGATAAGTGCTGTGGAGCCATCGTTTTCATTATTGAAATGGTGCAGCTTCAATCAATACTTAATTTGGCATCCTACAGAAAGACAAAAGTTGGACTTTTGTTAGAAGCATATCTTTCGTATACTGTAGTTTTGATGAATTGTAATAGCATTTGAGAGAGGGTTACCTCTTCTTTAACAAGATATGATGTATGAAGACTCCATTAGTTGGTCCAGTGGTTTTACGCCTTCAGTCTGCAGCACATGCAGCCTAACGGTAACATTTTTATCTAAATTGTCAAGCAACAAGCATTTATATGTAAATAAAAGAGCTATCATAAGAGCCAGCGTTGACCTTAAAAGCACACAAGAGGTACTCTGCTGCATGTGTTTCTTGCTTTCTTTATGTCCTTAAAGAGTCATTAAGGGTCTTTTAATTTTAGAAAGTTGTCTCTTATTAATTAATAGATCAAGATAAACAAATAAACAAACCTTTAACCTCCAGTCAGAAGCTACTTGTTACTGACATAAGTATTAGGTGGTAAGCGAAGTCTTAAAAATTAACAATGAGCATGTGTGGGTCACTGTATTCTCAACTGTAATGAACTCTGAATTCAGACAGCCTGTCCTGGAGCACAGTAATAAAAATACGTCTTCCTGAAAGACATTATGTATATGCCATTCACTTGTTCACTGCCTCATTTCTTTACCATAATTTACTATCTATGCAGAAAATCAACATTAATTTCAGGCAGAGTCTTCCAGCCTGTGTTACTGCTGGTTTGTATTTTTGGGTAGTATATCTGAAATTAAATCACTGACTGTATTTTGCCTGTGGTGATCACCAGCAAAGCCTGTTTTGGAAAGTGTTAGACTTCTTAAAATTTAAGTACGGTTCTTATGCAAGTTGTTGGAAATGATTTAACTCAACAAGTCTGGTTTTACTGATGTTGTATCTTTGTTTTCGGGAAAAGGAGGAAGTGGGTTTTTTTTGTTTGTTGAGATTCATGCTGTGCTGTGCCTGGAAATGGCAGCATTGTTTACACATGTTAAAGGGGAAATTATTGACATTTGCCAAAGCTCAGTATTTCATATGGTTGGGTACTTTCAAAATTGTTGAAGTAAAATAAGGGTTATAAGCTTCAGTGAAAACTGAAGTAAAACCTGAAAGGCATTTCCAAATCATGTTGAACCTAATGTTAAACTTTGTCCCAAGGTACACACAGCACTCCTGTTTGCTGTGGCAAGAATTGCGTCTATGTAGGTTCATCCCAGCAGAATTTGGTTTAAAGGAGTATAGTGAGCACTCACTGAAGTCGAGGAAGACAGTGTGATGAACTCGCAGTTGAAGTATTAAACTTCTCAGTCACTGTGTTGAGTCTTTAAGCACAAAGACAACAAGTATTAAATATTGGCTTGACTTTGCAGTTCTGTACATTGAGGTCCCGCTGACTTTGGTGGGAAACTTGAACAACTGCAGAATCAAATGAACTTACTGGATCAAAGTAAAGATTAGTTCTGGACTGCAATTCAGAAAGCTTCGGTTCCTTTTTTTTTTTTTTTTTTTCCCCATAGAATCAGCTAGTAATTTATTTGTTGCTTTGCCATCTGTAGAAAAAGTGACAAAACTGGGGAAGAATTTACCTTCAGCTCCTTGGAGGAGAAACTTGGGAATACAGTTTGCATAATGGCAATCCTTGCATTCTGTTTGTGCTTTCAGTAATACTATATTGAGATTCCCTGTTCATATTGGGGAAAAGGGGTAATAAAGAACATTTTCATAGAGGTTAAACGCAATGGAAATATGTATACTTGTGGCTTTCTGCCTTCCTTTAGGTTGCCCTTATAAGATTCATGGAAATTGCACATCTGTAATGAAAATGTGTACTGGAGGGGGTTAGAACCACCTTTTGTTTGGTAGCTGCTTGACTGGCATGTGAAATGCTATTTCATTCCAGCATTTTTCTTTGACTGTACACTTTTCTGTACTTGTACAGTATATCACTTGGCAGGGCTAAGAGTTGAAAAGTGAACATTACATTCATTCTAACCATTTTTAAAGAGTTCACTTTGATATTTTAGCCACTTAAAACACCTGCTGTCAGAACAGTACAATTGATTTCAATTAACTTTGAATTTCTTCAATAAGATGACTCTTATAATAACTCCAGTAATCCCATGATGCCTCATTAGAGGAGCTGGCTATGATGATTATCCCTGTGATTTAGCAATTTTTTCCTTACAATGCCTTTGTCTATTCAGAAAAAGGAATTATGCCAACAATACCTTTTTATTTCACTTCTGGTTTTACACTAACGGTACTTGCTACCTGTTACACACTGTAAAATATCTAATTTATACTTGCAGCAAACAGGTATTTGTTCAGATGTACACGATACTTTGGTAGGGAGACTCAAAGAAACTTTAGTTCTATATAGGAACTCTATGTCTTGGAGTTAGGATTTAATTTTTAGTAGACGGTTAGACAGTTAAAAGCGGTGCTGCTGCAGGAGCCTTTGTCTAGGGCTCTGGTTTAATGGAACAAATTCTCCACTGGTTCATGTCATGTGTGTAGCTCATCCAGAGCGGTGTATCATGTCAGATGTTTATACCAGTTCACCTCGTTTCAGGATCTGGCCCATGAACTCATTCTGCTTGTGGAAGAAAAGTGGAATATGTCTCTAAATTTTTCTTTTCCGTAGCATGGTGCTAGAGAAGGGGTTTTGAATGGTGATTTTAAATCACATTTCCAATGGGATGCTGCATCACTCTGAACACTTCTGGTATGTTCAAGTAGAGCAAATCCCTTTTCATCTCATTCCAGATTTGATTTTCAAGTTGAAAGCATGAAGGCTTATAAAGGCACGTTAATACAGAGTTACTTTTAACTTTCCCCTCTATGCCTTTCTCTTTGTGATCAAAGATAAAATATGCAGTATTTTTGTACTTGATTATAAAATGATACCTCCCTCTCCCCTCCGCCCCCCCAAACAAAATCTGAAGCATCAACACAATTCCTAATCAATAGAGTTAAAGGGTAGAAGTTTGCAAATCAATAAGACAAGGCCATGGTAAATGGTGTATGTGTGGCCACGACGTCAAAGAGGGCAATTTGTACACGCAGAGTAGTTGGAGGTAAGGGAAGTACAAAAATGGGCTGCAAGTTTAAGATAAGAACAAAGAAGAACAAAAAAAGAATTGGACTAATTGAAATGCAAATTTGTCTTTCTGCCATTAAAGTAGACAGTTATTTCAACCTAACAGACTCATATTTGGTCTATCCAATCCTCGTCGTTGAATCAGCTTAAACACACTTGCCTTCTATGCATCTATATAAATGTATGGATATCTTTTTTTTTTCAAACTTAAGGTGGTACTACTTTTTTATTTGGAAATGTTCTTCTTGAACCAAAGTGTACTTCCTTAAACATGCTTTCTCTCCCCCCCCTTCTTTTTTGAATCAGCTACTTATTGTTATGTAGTAGCAATTTCCAGAGTGTCATATGAAATTGCTGATGCGGCTTAGTTCTAGCTACAACCTGCGACTGCCAATAGTAAGCATCTATTGAAATCTAATATGTACCACAGGGCTTTTTTGCACATGTACAGGCAGACCTTTCTGGTTAATATACAGAGACAGTGGAAAAATAGGAAGATGTGTTTTCTTTTTTTTAACCCATGGAGGAGTTAAATACATGCCCGAGTTTAAAGTGCAAAATGACCCTTTTGACTGAATGAAAGTAAAGCAGAGAACTGGCCCTAAATGCAGCTGCAGTGAAATCAGAACAATGAGTATCTATCTGGGAACTTTGTAGATATGATGGGTGGTGTTAATTTGAGTTTTTGAGAGGCAAGCTTATTTTCAGAGTTGGAATTTAGTCCAAAGAGCCTGGGTGTTGAGGCTGTGGCAAGAACAGTGTGTTCACCTGAAAGTTTGTCTGATTGCTTGCGTTTAATCAAGAGAAGGGTACAATTTGTCTTGAAACGGAAGTTAAATCTATATAGTGTATAGGTCGTTTTCCTTTCCACATTGATTTAACTTGATCATGTTGGTACTCTGTGATGTAGCTTACCTCTTATCCAGGGAGAAGGAATGAAATAGCCTTTCTGCACAAACTCAGCTATTGATGACAAATCTTACAAGGTTACAGAAAGTGAAAATGTATATTACATTTTGATTAACATGAGTCAAGTGAGAATCATTGATACTTTTGACATGCAGCAGAGATTAACCTGCATTTTCTGTAATTTTCCGTTTTTCTAAAGCACTTTGAATCAGCCAAGATTGCCTAAAGATTTATTGGTAAACCAAAGCTTTTCTAAGAATGAGAAAGACGAGAGAAGCTTCTATTCTCAGAAATGTACAGACTCAAGTGTCTCTGTGCATAAATGTGCTTGTGTGTCTGTGTGTGTGGTTGGGTGCGAGCATAAGGTCTTTCTCTTTGATATCATTCAGGCAGAAAGCCAATATGCGCATGTAAATGAGCCTGAAAATGTAATTAAAAATATATACATACTGGGGACTGTGATACAGAATTTAATATGAGATGCAGGTTACAAAGTGACAAGTAACATTTCCTATATAATCGCTGATACTAACTCTCATCTGTGATTTATGCATCTCATGTGTTATTAAGTGCCGAATAGATAAATGCTGGAATTATTTCTTTAGATATAATTTTACCACAGTGAATTAATGCAAAGTACATCTTGCCCATTCTTTTGCCCTCAGCCAAAACAAAAGCCAAAATACACCTACCATGAAAATGTTACTACGGAGACTAGAAGTATTTTATACAAGGTCAGATAAAGACCTCTTTGATACCATATCTTTCCTGGCAATAAAATGTGACAAAATAAACTTACTTTTGTCGTTAATATATTAAGATGAAGGAAATTATGCAAATCGTTAACACACAGCTAGAAACTCGTATACAGATGGAAAAAGATAAAGATTGCCCGGTGAAAGACATAAACAATCTTGGCCTTTATTTCAGTGTAGGTAACAAAGGCTTGCACATAAAAGCTTACATGAGAGGCGTCTCAGAAACTCCAAACTTTAGGCAAGAAACCAGTTTTGTTTGCCTGAAAGTATTTTCTAAAAGTTAGGTTAGAGTGCTGGGTGCAGAAGCTGATGTGTCTGCTCTCCAGGTTGGGGAGAAGCTACTTGGAAAAGCTTTATTTTGCATTTAAAAATACAAGTGGGATCCAGATGTATTTCCATCAACAGCTCCATAGCCCATAAATATATACAACCTAAACCAGTGCCTTATTTATGTTATTTTATTAACATTCTTTGCTGAGTGGGCTTGAATGGAGCACAATCTCTCATATAGAGGATCTAATTATAAACACAAGGGACAGAACCAAATAAGCAGTCTTTAAAGGGAAAAGAGTCTGGCAGCTTTGTTTAAAGTGTCCTTTAATGAACTTCTTTAGCAGCTTGTATCTTAGCAACACATTTTATTACATACCAGTGCGGGAGAAGCAGTTTGCAGATGGAGTTGCACACAGTAATTTATTTCCCCCCCTTTTTTTTTCCCTTTCCTCCCCCCCCCACCCCACTTCTCTGTGGTGACTCAACTGGAATGTGCAGAGTAGCTTTTCTAACACTGATAGCTCACTCGAAATCCCTGATTGGTTCATTTGTATCTGTTCTGTTTTGTTAGTTGATGAAAAAAGGCATTTAGTATGGTAAATGCACAGTGATTTTGCTTGTTCTTAGAAATTCAGATACGACTGTTTTGAATAGGCATGGATTTAAATTAAAAACAACCCAAGCTTCTTTCAGTGCACTTTTTCCCTCGTGTGTGTTCCACACAGTGCTAGTCCTCATTGCACACACAGACGGGTTTCCAGATTTGTAGGTTATTTACTCTCCGCTGTTACATGGGATTGTTTTAATCTATCGTCCTTCACTCCTCTAAAACTAATTGGAATATAGCAGTGACAGGAACATTTGCAATCTTTTTTCTTTCTTCTTGGACAAAACCGGGCGCTTAAACTGCAAATATGTAAAAGAATATCTGTTGTTTTAAAACCAATTGAAATACTGCACTACTGTCACTCCTTCAAACGGCCTATCATGCTTATCTTCATTGAAAGAAATACTTTTTGTTCTCTCCATTACTAATTGCAGACCAAGTTCTGCTTGTATGTTCTGAGTGAAGAAGTCTGTGAGCAGCTTTTTTCACAAGTGTCTGTTGAGGAATGTGGTATTACTGAAGATGTATATGAGCAATAGAATCTAGACTTCATTATTTTTTTCCTCACAAATTAAGGGGAGAAAAAATGCCTTTTATGAGCAAACTAAATACCATTCAGCTCAATTTACATTTTCTGCTGGCTAGGCAGGTGTAAATCCAGAAATATATTTCCCTGGAGTTCACTGGAGTTACTCAGAGTTTGCACTGGTGTGATAAAATTTCAGAATTTGGCCAGAGGGAGAAAAGCAGGTGAGAAGAGGAGAGGGCGGATGAAGGCAATCCAAAGTGTTAGGAGATCTCACAGAAGATGGAGATTGTTGGCACAAAGATACTGCTCTTGGGGACGATTTCATTAAACTTCTGTTAAGAGCTAATATGTTAGGGGCTGATATTAAAAAGACAAAAAACATCCATTACATAAAGTCCATTGATATTTGCAAGTAGAGAGGACATGGGTTTGGGAAGTGATGGAATAGTTTCTTTGCTTAATATTAGTTAAATGTATTTCCATCAACTGGCAAACTGTTAAGTTTCTTGAGTCCTTAGTTCAAAACAGAAGTTTCTTTTCACTCCAAAATATGGATGGATGGATTTGACTCCAGTTTTCTGTTTTCAGTATGTCAGGTGACAGTCTGCCTGTTGCCCCCTTTGGATCTACAATATCTCAGCCTTATTAGGAGCATAAAAAAAGTCCTTTGAACTTTAAACACAGAGAGTGTACCACAAATGGAGGAGTAAAAGACACAGTCCCACCTACCTTTAAAACGCTGCAATATTAGACCCAAAACAGAGGATGTCCTCTGAAGCCAAAAGCGATTAAGTTGCCATGTGATTAACTTACTTTTTTCTTTTGCAATTCAGTCCACTGTTTATTAACTTAAATTGGATTGAAAAAACTTTAAGCTGGGGGAATGCATCAGAATCTTGCACAATCACCAGGATTAATGATGACAGCCTGAACTGTCGAACAAGCTAAATCATGAAATTCGCAATATTGCTAGACAAAGGGGTTATATGTTTTTCTGCAGCTGTATTGGCCATAACAGAAGGGACTGGCAGCTTCTGGCGCAATTCATGTCCTGTCATGAGAAATAGTATTTACGCCATGTACAACATTTGAAGACCATGTCTCAGGGTCATTTTTTTTTAATGTGGTAGTGCTGGGAATATTTAAGTGAGGTGTATAAGCGAGACTTTTAACATATTTAGAAATTTCCTCTGCAAATGTTGTGGTAAGAAAGACCAAAATGAAGACCTTAATTATTTTCTGGAACATAGAGGAAGCAGTTAGGAACTTGTGTATCAGGTTGGCCAAAACAAATCAGCCAGCTTGAGTTGTTAATTTTTGCTTCAATAAAGAAAGAAAATATTGGGTTTTTTTCAGAAGTGCAAACATTTTCAGAAACTTCTTTAACCCTCTGAGCGCTAGCACTGCACCTCATTACAGAAGTACTTTTACTAACGGAAACTTGAAGGAACTTCCATCCCCAGATGAAGCAAAGACTCATTTATAAACAATGAGAGCAGGAACAATAGAAAGCTGAGTGCATTCTGCATGAATAATATAACTGAGGGTTGTGAAAAGCCTATGATTTTTGTATGCCAAACTCAGTGTGGGAGTGCAGCATTCAGCTGATTTTTTCGACACTGGAGATTCATCCCTTCTCCCCCCTACGTGTATGTGCAAACATACACACAGAGGACTAGCACTGCTGGTTAAAGAGGAAAGTCATCAGCAGCTCCTATGCAGTGATGTTGAGACTCGGGTGTAAATTCATAAAGCTGATGGAACTTACATTGAAATCTAGGTCAACACTTAGTTTTAATATATGCCTTAGGTAGGTGGAAGAAAGGCTGAAGACCTGTTTTAAGAATAGAGTTTGAGCATCAGTCTGTAGTCTTGGCTGTGAGTCTGATTTTGTTTGGGTTCGAGAGTTTTTAAGACAGTTTACAAGGCCTTCAGTATGAACTCGTATTTACTGGCACCTTCAGATATATCATTTTTATTTACAAGACTAAATATGGATTTAAGCTGTAGATTTCAGATCTCTTGGTTGAAAAATTTTGGCTAGAGTTTATTTTATTTTTTTCCTCTTCTATTTTCTTAATTAAAGCTATTCTTCTAAAGGTGCTAAACTGTAAACTCTTTGGATCAGGGTCTGTCTTTGTCCTGTGTGCATTTAGTGTTTGGCTTAATGAGATTCTCTTCCAGGACTCCCAGGCCATAAGGTAATGCAAACAGTGAGTAATAAATTGAAGGCAATAGTAGCTGAAGTTTAGCCATACACAGAGGCAGAATAAACCTTCCCCAAAACTCATCTTTGAGTGTCTTTGCCAAATATGTTACAAATATAGAGCAAGCAAGCTGGAATTTTCCTGGTTTCAGCTGGCTGAGGTGGTCCATTCTATCCACTGTTATGGATTTGCCATCCTAAAAAGATATTCATAGTTTTACAGAAAATAATAAATATAGTTATTTTCTTAGAGTTGAGTTGTTGGTTTGGTTTTGGGTTTTTGTTTGTTTGTTTGTTTTTTGTGTCGGGTTTTTTATTTGTTTGTTTTTTTCAGTTCAGTCCCTGGTTGCTCTTTGAAATTGCCACCTATTAAACTGAGTGCTGTGAAATGGTAATGATGGATATTGTACGATAATCCAATGTCCTGAAAGTTGGACTGAAATCCACTAATGTATTTCCTGAAGATCTTTCTACTTTATGGCACCTTTTAGTTCCACTAGTGTTAGCTGGGCACAGTGGTGAGCAAAAGCTTTGTCCATAATTACAATTTCTGATGGTCTTCCAATTTGATTCACCATTTGGGGGAAAAAAAATAAATAAAAGAAGGAAAAGGTATGACATCAGTCGGATTAAGACTTTGTAGTTTTGTTGAGTTCAGTTGAGCTGTGATTGTTGATACTTCCTGAGCATCTGGGCCAGGTAAACGTGACTTCCCCACCATTCCCAAAACACTCTTTATTAAAAAAAAGGTTCTAAATTGGCCAACTATTGATACAATGTTTGGCTCCATCCCCAAGATTCTTACTCTTTCATTAAGCTAGTTTCAACTGAAGCCACTGTTAGTTTGCCAATAGTCTTTCTCTAAAGGCTGTGTCTAAACCTTCAGATTTTGGTGTCACTTGCAGTTATTTCTTTAAAAAATAGCTTTAAAAATGTTTTTCTAGGACAAAGTCTGAATAATAACTAGCTGAAAATTACTACTTATTTACTTAACAATTCACTATTGCTTGAAAAAGATCTTTTGATCATCAGATACTTATGTATTCATCAGCTGTACTGTTGCAACCTATCATGTAAATACATAAAGTTTTTAAAATGCGTAGCTCTCACCAGATTGGACACATACGTGACCTGAGGTTTATTAAAATGAAGACTCTTGACACTCAGAGCTCTTATAGTCTGTTGGGTTGTGACCCACTGAATGAATTTTACCTTCCCAGGTTAAGGATCCACTAGGTTGGAACAGTTCCTCCAAAGTCATTACACTATTTTCAACTTAGAAAGTCTTGAAATTAGCATTAATGGGGTACAGGACTTCCATGGGAATTTGGTTTGATATGTTAAATGTGCAATGAATCAGTCTTAAATAAAAATCGTTTGGTTGCTTTACAAGCGTATCCAACATTATTCTGAGAGAACTGTCTGCTGTCTAGACTAAGAGCATCCAAATTTTTTTTTTTTTTTTTTAATGGAAATGGCTTAGAAGGAGAAGTAGACACAGAGATACACCTTTCAAGGGCTAGATTCTGCCAAACTCAAGGGCTTTGGCATAAGTACCCTTCATATTTTAAGGCAAAAAAATCCCCTCCACCTGGCAGAAGAGGTTTCCAGACTCTACAGACATCAAAACACCCAAAGAACATGAGAAACAGGAGTAAGAGATGATACCTAGAATAAAAGGAATAACATTTGAGCTTATGAGTTCTTTGTGAGCACACAGGGAGGCCCCAGTATTGGGATGGGAGATCAAGAGGGATAGGTAAAATCTGAGGTGGAAAGATGATCCTCTTTTCCAGTTCCCAGCAAAGGGGAGGCTGAGGAGCTTCTGTGGATGAAGTGCTAGCAGGCGGGTTGTGACTGTATGCGTACCTGTAGCTGGCATAGGTGTGAGCAGGTTCCTCTTCCCACATTTCCTCCTTTCCCAGAAGAAATAGAAGCTAACAGTTCAAGACTAATTAGCTAATGATTTTAGGCAGAAATTCTGTTCTGCAAGTTTAATGCTAGATGGGGAGTTAAGATGAGGATTGATAATCCTATGCACACTTTTCAGTCTTGCTCTGTTTATTTGCATTAAGTTGATCCATTCTTGCATGGAACAAACTTTCGCTGAATGTGTACCCAGGAAATGTGCAGGGAGTTGAGTTTTAATGTGACTCAAACCAATAGTGGTTGGAATTGTCAAAATGCTGTGCATGTTTACTTCTTAAGGCTAATATACTCCATCTTTTTTTAATTTTTGGCTATAACTGGTGTCATTGATTTTCTCTACTGGAGTGTCATTACTAGCCTTTCTGTATTCAGATGTCCATGTTAAAATGTTTGATTAACCCTCTAGTTAGAGTTACGATGTCTCTGCTCAGTATAGTAATTTAAATCAAAATCATTTCATTTGAACTTATTCTTAACTCCCAGAGTGGATGAGTCGATTTTCTTACCTTACCTCTGTACCAAAAAGTAATATAAAGCTGATCTAGCAAAATGCATGAGGGACCCACTCTTTGGTTTTGTTTAGGTAGGTAAACCTTCCTCGGCTTTTGTTGGGCAAGTAAGAAGATACATCAGCGTTGTCAGAGAGATGTTCACGTCTGATGCTATCACTTGTCATGACTAAGACAATCTGTTTCTAATGTGAATGTTTATAATGCTTTCTGAGTAGTGGAGGTAATGGTACATTGAAAACTGAACTTCTGCTAGTCACTGGTAGTTGGATTGGCTCCCGTCTGGCTTCCTGTCTTTACTGCATGGCCTTGGCTCCTTCACCCTGAAAGATTTTTGGGTGGAATCATAAAAACATACTTTCTTGTGATAAGATACCCTTTCTTCAGTCTCCTGGGCTTCGTAGGAAGATGGTGGCTATGCCCACTTCAGCGAGGAGTGCAGTGCAATGGAAGGAGATCTGGAGAACAGAACAGGTGGTGCTGAGGACCAGTTGGTGCTGAGGACATTATACACATCCTGAGGGTTCAGGCTAGCCCTCCCAGGGACTGAGTGTCTGTTACTGCCATGGAACACGTTAAGTGTGTTCCAGGAATGTACTGTTCTATTGAGTTTAATCCAGAGGGAGTCCACTTTGTCTACTCCAAGATGACTTTGTAATGTGAACCACAGTACAAGATCTGCTTTTAGCAGGTCACTGGCTGATCTGCTTCAGAGTGAGCTCTTGATTTGGAAGTGGCAATTAATGTGGATTTACCAAATATGTATTCCTTACTGATGGGTTCCTCTGACACTTAACACAGCACTACTCAACCATGGCCAAACTGGCCAAAGAGAGTATTCCATATCATAGATATCATTCTCAGTGTAAGTGAGGGTCAGCCATTGCCCCCCTTTCTTCTGGTTTCTTGTTCGGTTTGTGTTCTGTTCATGTTCCCTTCTTGTTCCCCTGTTTTGGGTTTTTTTTTTCCATTTGTTCGGGCCTGTTTGTTCTTTCATTTGGCTGTTTGTCCCCTCGCTCACTCTCTCTGGAACTTGCTGTTCTGGGATGGCTGCAGGGAAATGTCCCTGCTCCCTGACTGCAGCTCGGGACGGGCTGTATCGATTGTCGGGTGGTGAGAATCTGTGCATAATTTGTTTCATATATATTATTATTGTTGTTGTTGTTGTTAATTATCATTATAATTAATATATTTTTATATTTTTCTTTGCTGTCCTGGTGAACTGTTTTCATCTCAATTTGCGAGTCCTCTCTCTCTCTCTCTCTCTGATTCCACTCCCCACCCCATTGGTGAAGGAGTGGGGTGAGCAAGTGGCTGTGTTGTCCAGTTACCATTTGGGGTTAAACCATGACAGTCCTTCTGTCTTTATAATGATATCACAGGCCATGAAAGGAGAGGACGGAGGAAGACAGCTGACCTCCTTGTGAGCATGGGTGTATCAACTGTATTCCTCTGTGTTCTGCATGCTGGAGGGAAAGGGAATGAAGAACCAACTCCTGTTGTCTTTTCCCACACTGTTTTGAGGGCTAGAAATGTTTTACATCCATGAGCTCTGGGCTTGTATTTTTTTTATTTCAGATGTAAGGTCTATACCTCACTATGGCTGGGAACAGTGTCCCTCAAGGAGAAAGTCTCTTACATGGCATAGTAGTATTTTGGGTTGCAGTCTGCTATCAATTTATCTATGTTAACAGATAGTTAACATAGTGTCCGTCAATTTTGTTACCTTGCTTGGATATAGCATTAGAGTGACACTTTGGAACTCCTTATATTTCTTTAAGAAAATGTCAGCAATTCACTTTTTCAATAGGAAATACTCCCTTTCTTTTCAGTTTCCTAATGTTTGTAGCATTATCCAGTACATGAGACCCAGCAAAATCAATGTGATTCATAAACACAGTTGACACTTATTTGGCTTAGTTTACTCTTAACATTTTGCTCACTATAGAAAAGTAAGCAAAGATAGTTGGAAGAAGGAGTACTAGTACCATTCTTTAATGTTAAATAATACTGGCTGTTATAAAACAAGGGAACAAATGAGTAGTCTTCCAATATTCCTTTTCAAAAAGAAGTTGCATTCTTTCACCCAAAACGTTACCACTGCAGACCTTCAGTGCAACTAGGAGCTGTGTAAGCGGCCTGGTAGGGGATCAAAATGACAATGGTTCTTCCTTTTACCAGACTGGGGACTGTACAGGTTGGGTTCGGTCTCATGCTGACCTAATGGTATGACGGTTGTGCCATGATGTAACCGCCCATTGTTTTTCCCCAGCAGGTGCTCCGATACCACAGGTATAGTTGACCATATACAATTCTTGCCTGACACACGGTCATGATTTCAATCCTCTCAGGCTGTTCTTCAGTGGCATGACATTCCTCTTCCACAGTAATGAGTCTGCATAGAAACACATGCCTACATCACACAATTTAACGGAGACATGTATGCTAAGGGATTAGTGTACAGTGGTGTGCTTGGTGTGTAACAAACGTTTCTTTAAAACTTTGTGAGATACATGGTGTGTAAAGGTAAATTATACAGTGGTCCTCTAACTGCAGCTACAATAGAAATGAAGGTTGGGGCTTGTGTTAGCCTCAAAGAAGTGACAAAAATAATGAGGTCTGGAACAACTTCCCGATACAGAAAGTGGAAGCAAACAACCAGTCTCTTAATATCCAGAGGAATCTGTGACATGCAAAGGCGTTGAGGAGCCTTGGCTCGCTGCAGAGGAAGAAAACACATAGCAGCCACTGATTTGTGAGCTATAATGTTTGGAACTATTTCTGCAGGATACAGAAAAAGATGTTAAGGGATGAAAGGTTAACTCAACATGTTAGCCGATCTCTATTTACCGCATATGGGGAGTCAGTTCCAGCTGTCATAAATTTCCTGACGCACAGATGCTTTTGTCATATTAATAAACTGATTTCAAAATTATTTTTGGTCTGGGTCTTACAGCATTAGTCACACAAGTGTCTTTTATAATAACTTGAATACAGAGGGTTTTTCTGAACAGAGGTTGCTGACTTAGTTTGTAGGATGGAGTTGGTATTCTAAGAGTAAGTCGGGATGTTTCTGGCACTTGATTTTTCACTGTGATTTTTGTACCTAGAAGAGCTGTGAAACATTTTTCTGGAGTGCAGTGTTGCACTCAGATAGAGGATGATAAAGAGAGGGCTTCCTACACAGTCAGAGATGGAGGTGACAGTTTAAGTTCTGACACTGGTATTTCTTTTTTGCTGCCAGGAAGCACCAGAAGATGGCATGGTTTGTACGGATGCATGCTTGAAAGTGAATGAGTGAGCTTGTGAAACTGCTATTAATAATCTTGGGTAGGGTGTTAGAGACTGTCATAAAGAAAAACAGCAACATGCAGTATTTGAATCCTTCTTTCTTCTTTCTGCCAGTAAGGGACAGCAGTGAAGTCCAGCCTATCTGTCTATCCTTTCTGAGTTTGGATGACCCAGGAAAGGAGAGGGAGAAGTGAAAATAAAGCAAGTGTGATGTAATCTTTGTGCAACGTACACAGAAAGGTCAGCCTGAAAAAAAAAAAAAGGCTATTGATGGTAACTGGAAAAGACAGCACCGTCTCTCAAGAATTTTGACTTAAAACTTTCTGTATCTCCTCTGTACCTGTCAGTTCAACCCTGAAAGGCACAGACTTACACCTCTTGCTTTCCGCTTCTCTCCCCTCACTTCCCAGAAACAATGCTGTGAGGAGCACAGGGTACTGAGATACTATTTTACCATTTTAACTGAAGTGCCAGAGTCTTCTAGCTTTGGAGATTCAGGGTGTGAAAGTATTTGTTTCATCTTAACCATCCTAATGATAGAAAAAGCAGGAGTGTATTTTAAAAAGCTATGTTTGTGGGACTCTGCACTGATCAGTTTACATCGTTGACCACAGCCTTCAGGCATTGGATAATTATTTCAAACTTCCTTGGAGTAACTCATTTTAACCGGGATCTCAGACTATCTGTTAAGGACGCTGGAATTCCCTGGTGGTTGGCAGGTTAGAAAAGCTGCCCATGTATTTTCACTGTCTGAAAGAGCTGAAGAAAGGTTTACAACAGACTTTTTTTTTTTTTTTTCCCCCTCCATTTTTTATTGGCTTTATTAGACTAGTTGGTAGTTAGAAGTAAACTTTGTGTGGGATCATTCTGGAATTTTATATCTCTGCAGTATCATGTGAATCACTTTGCAGATGAGATGCTTCCAAGTATAAAGAGTCCATAGATCATGTAACAAAATGTAATTTTCAAACTGAAACTACACTAACCACAGTGGGGGGTGGAAACGCTGTGCATGTATAAAGTTAACATTACAGGATTACAGTCAGCAGCTTGTAAGTAATACCGGGAGTCGGGTTTTAAATGCAGTTCTGTATCTGTAGTTGCATTGCCTTTCCAGTATGCTCTTTGGTGTATTCCTTATGGCGTAAGGAGTAGTACAGTTAAGTGCAGCTCCGCTCTGAGAAGTGTCAGTGTGTACAGCTCGGCTTTTCTTGCTCAACAGATCTGCTTTTTGCTGTATAGCTTAATGATGCAGCATTGGATTTTCAAAAGCTCTCGACAATGGCCTATACTATCTCTTGCAGAAGTCAATAGGAGTTTTACTATTGACTTCAGCTGAAGCAGACTAAGTGCTTCTACAGTGGGAGCTTTTGTTGAAACCTGTCTGTAACTACAATCCTATGAGTACGTTGTCCCAGAAGGGACTGATCACAGCAGCACCTCTGGTCCCTGTCCCCAAGCTCTTGATCAGTGAAGTTCCTGTCTCCACTGTCAGCCTTAGTCCAGCAGCCCCTGGGGTTTTCTGATTGGGAAGGGACAATAGACGATAGGACAGATGATCATTAACCTTCACAAAATTTGTAGGAATTGTGCAAAGAACATGTTCAGAAGTGACTTTTTTTTTTTTTTTTTTTTTTTCCCCCAATTACTTTTAATGTGTTCATCTTTCCTCTCCAGATTAGTCAGTGTTGCTGTCACCAGTAGACTGGGCCAGGTCCAAAGCCACGTCAAAGCTGAGCGA
The DNA here is from genome assembly GCA_000699545.1 of Podiceps cristatus. Classification (NCBI taxonomy): domain Eukaryota; kingdom Metazoa; phylum Chordata; class Aves; order Podicipediformes; family Podicipedidae; genus Podiceps; species Podiceps cristatus. The sequence goes on along the minus strand of JMFS01029379.1, from coordinate 61,603 downwards.
AAGGTCCCTGGCATACAGCATGGATTCAGTTCCACTTCTTTTACCAGTTAGACTAGTTCTCACTGCCTTCAGTGGGATACAGATCAGTCTTGCTGTCCTTGACAGCTGAGTCAATATGGGTTTAAAATGGGGAAAATGTATTTACCTTCACTCTTGGAAATCCCCAAACAACTGAAAGGGTTTGGTTCAGGTTAAGAAAACCCCCAATACTAAAGCCAGAAGTCAAGCAGTGACCTGGAAAGTTTCAGATGACAGTGAAACACTGGTGCTGCAAACAAAGGAAAGCAAAGAGAGGTTTCATCTGATTTGGAACCTGGAGTCAGAATTAATTCTGCAAACAGATGTTTTCAAGGCCAAGTTATGCATATGTGGAAATGGAATTATAATAGGTGTTGTTTTGCTTCTTTAACAGACACTGCAGGAAGCTTTCTGTAATATTGTTGACCTTCAAAACACTTCAGAAACATGACTCAGTTAAATCAGGCTACTAAAATGGTGTAGCTCTCAACTTGCTGTGAATGCGTAGCTATGGTTATTTAGGCCTAATGTTCCTATGGCATTTTTACTCTCTTAAATATATTGTTCTGTGAGCGTAAATGCTGTGAAAACCAGGTTTTTGATGTTTTTTTGCCTTATCTTGGTGCTTAAGGAAGAGGCAAACTCTGATTCAAGGTTTTGCAGTGACAGGGGCATACAAAGGTACTCTTAAATAATAATTGTCTAGCACCTATTGAGGGATGGTCTATGGTGCCTGACCCCTGACCTTCAGTTAGGCCAAATCCTGAACCTCATGTTTTTGTGAAGCTTGTTGGTAACTTAATATCCTCGGGATATCTACCCTTCTGTCCAATTTTGTTGAAATTGCACAATAGGTTCCAAGTAACACACAAAGACATTGTAATTTTGTAAATGTCCCTTCCTTAGGAAATTAGCTTTAAAATGGTTTTATTAAAATATTTTTGACACAAATTATTATTTTTTTTTTAATAAGCTCAGTCTTATCTAAGAATTTGATCTGCCATCTGGTGGAAAGGTGCCCTTGCTATAAGTAGCATGGTGTTCTTTCCTACTTAGCAAGTCATAAGAAGAATCTTTGCACCCTTTTCAGCACTAGTGATCAACATTTCTACTTCCCCGTTTATTTCAGTAGACAGTAGTGACATTTAGCCGGCCCCAGGAAGGGTTGAGGATCTTGCAAGGCTTCATCTAGGGTACTTGCTCCAGGATTTGCTGGCCATGTCCCCACTCCCTCTAATGGGAGTAGAGCTTCATTTTTGTTCTGTCTATGTTGTTGTCATCAGATTGTGCAGCGAAAACTGTATTTTGCATTCTGAATTGGAATTTGCAGAGGGTGGTAAAATCTTAAAATGGAACAACATTTTGATTTCCCCCTTGGGGTCTAGGTAACAGCTATGAGGGTAAGAGCGGCTATAGGAAACCCCTGATATTGACTGGTCCGAGCACCCTGCTTTAGTCCCCTGTAGAGATCCAGGCTGGCTTTGCTTCTCAGAGGAGGCCACTCATGAATACATACAGGTTTTCTGGAACCTGTAGGACTTTGGTTTGCTGTTATTATTTAGATGCAGAATGATATGCCAGCCAAAGTTAAGGCTCACTTGTAACATGCTGCAGACACAGATCTAAAAGACTGTCTGTTGTTCAGAGAGTTTATCATCTTTGTCCTCCATCTAGCAACTAACTGAGTAAGGGCAGCAGAGCAGTTGACCACTTGGTAGCTAGGTAAAAGCTTGATTTAATTGTGACAGTGACAAAGGAAGGGAGGAACAACAAGGTATAGAAAGGCCCCAGATTTGATGTGACTTGGAAAGAATATTGTAGTGGTTGGCTTGTTGGCTCAGGTCTTTGGAAACGTAAAATCAGTTCCTTGTTTTGGTGGCTTCTTCCTGTGTCTAATTCAGCGAGTCCCTTAAGGCACCCGAGCCTCCTTTCCCATTTTTAAAATGGAAGCAGCAGATCACTCTTGTTTCAGTCACTGAAGTACTTTCAGAAAAAATACCTTCAAGATTGCTGAGTATCAGAATGCTGAATAGTCCAATTGCAGTGTATATACATTTATACATATAAATCATATAACTGTAATTTTGCCATGGTCATATAAATATCTAAATTCAAAGATGTACAACACAGAAAACCCAGAGAAAGTGAGATGTTTTCTCTTTAAAATACAAAACAAAGCTCTTCTTCCCTTCAGTATGGTATAACCACGCTGCTGTTTACTTGTTTGTTTCTGTCCACAGTCTTGAAATAAGATTTGAGGAGAGGTCTGAAAACCTGGTGGACTAATTCAGGCCAATATGTTGTCAAGATCTCTTTGTATACTCATGCATCAGGCAAGGGCCAAATGAAGCTAGGAGAAATGTTTTCATATCACAGACTCATTTGTTCTAGAAGCCTGAAAAGGAACCCTGTTTTCATGATAATTACAGTTCTTGCAGTCATTGACATCAGTGGCAAGACTTCATTTTTCTTCAGCACAGTTAGCAGAAGCGTTCATGTTTTTGGGTGCTATCTTAACTGAGGATACGGCCACCTTGCCCTAGCGTGATGCTCCCACAGTGATCTGACAAGCCAGGTTAGGGAGCTGATTCAGCCAAAGCTAGCCTTACAATAAAAATAAATAAACTTATTTGTTTCCCCTAGGCTATGGATTGGCTAGTAAGACCCCTGTGCGGGATTATGGCTGCCATTCGGCCCAAACTATTCTTTACAAAAGCAGAAATGGGCCGTATTATTTTGCTGCACATGGCACACAGATCAATAATGTCACATGTAATGTAATGGCAACGGTGTTGTGACCAGAAAACACCTGACATGATGGGTATTTTCCTGATAGGTTTGCAGCGTGCCATGGAGTGGATTAATCCCATAGACCTGTCACATAAAATCTTTCCATTTGGTTGCTTTCTTTCACTTAGTGTTCTGTAGCAGTTAACTAAAGACTATTTATAACTGTGTTAGTAACTAATATTAAATTATGCTTCAGTTACTACATGAATAATCACAAAAAAAAATCAAATGAGGAGCATAACCCATATTCTGTCTTCCAGAAACAGAGATTTTTTTGTATACATTGGTGTAATCAGTGCGGTAATTTACAGTTGCATAGACCTTAAAAAAGTCGTGCAAAATCCACAGGGTGTCTATTGATGCTAGAGTTTTAGCTGGAATTCTGATAGAGCTGACAGATGTGTACTGTGCAGTTCTTGTTCCTTCCCACACAGTTTCTTTGTACTCGTTCATCTGTGAACTCTCATCCCCAGCACTGGTCTCTTCTCAAAGCCAGAATAGGTCTAGTTCCTTAACATACCTTAGGTTAAATTCATTTCTGATGTAGTGTGTGATCCTCCACCACAGAAGGTTTGGGGTTTTTTTCTGTGATTTACATTGTTGAAAGTGTTCCCTACTAAATTTCTTGAATTTTAACCATTCATAGTTAGGTGGTGTTAAGATACAGCGTCTACATAAAAAGCATGCCTTGTCTGGAAGTTATGTGATTTGCTCAAGTGTAATATTGGCCTCATGGCTTGCTTCATAGACTTTATTTGATTTTGGTGGGCTGGAGGCAAGGACTTCATGGCCAAATAGAGGTCCTGGTGAAGTTTTGTCTTTGCTCCTGTAGTTCTGGGATGAAGCTTTCCAGTAGGCACTGACCACGTGTCCTAGTACCTCTCTGCGCTTCAGTTCATTCCAAGCATATTCTGTTTGATGATAGCACGAGAAACTGATTTTTATGCTTCCTGGCTGGAACTAGCATAATTTCCAGCTAGGGGAGACCTTATTGCTGTCTACCTGAAAGCAGGTTGTAGCAAGGTGGGTGTTGGTCTCTTCTCCTAAGTAACAGGCAATAGGACAAGAGGAAATGACTTCAAGTTGTGCCAGGGGAGGTTTAGATTGGATATTAGGAATCATTTCTTCACCAAAAGGGTGGTCAAGCATTGGAACAGGCTGCCCCAGGAAGTGGTTGAGGCACCATCCCTGGAGGGATTTAAAAGAGTTGTAGATGTGGAGCTTAGGGATGTGGTCTAGTGGTGGACTTGGCAGGGCTACTTTAATGGTTGGGCTCAATGATCTTAAAGGTCTCTTCCAACCTAAACAATTCTTTGATTCTATGAATCTAAGTACAGTTGGTAGGTTGAGCTATACATTCAAACTGACACTAACATTGTCATTTAGAAAGCCTTTTAGATACACCCTGCATCTCTTCAAATGGATACTTGCTCTGGGTGTTGGAATTTAGGCACTCTGAAGAGCAGGATAGTCATAGTCACATCTGTCCACTGCCCCAGGTTTTATCTAGTTCACGTCAGACATCAGGAAGATGATGTGTGCCTTGCCCTCCTGTTAAACTGCAGGGAGTTGTGGTTGTGTAGTACCTCTTAGGAGGAACCTTACAGAACTTGTCTACAGCTTGCCCAGCAATTTCTGCTCTGTGGTGTGCATGAGTTGTATTTAGTGGAGTGCCAGTGCTGCTTGCAGCACAGAGGCAGGCTTCCTCAGAGATTTCGCATTCCAAAACAAGTATTTTAAATTAATGTAGGGGAGAAGAGATACAGGCTGTGATTTTTAGGAATACTAAAGTCTTCTTAAGCAGGTCAGATTTTTTTTATGTCTATATGCAGCTAATCTTGATCATCTTGTCACAATTTTAATTCCCTCTGATTACTGTTCGCTTCAGTAGCCTCCAGGTGCTTCTTCTTGTATGTGGAAAACTTGGCAGTTACGAATGTTTGCTCCTAATGAGTTGGCTTTTGTGAAAGCGCATTGATTTCTAGATCAACATCACAATTTTAAATGGCCTTTATAAACTCTGTTACAAGTAGCTGTGTGCAAAGTTCAAAGACTAAAAATTAATTAAAATCTGAGGCACTCTTCAGTATAAAATATTTAGTTGTTTTCTTTCTTCTTTGTTAGGAATGTCAAATGTTTGTGCTAAATTGGCAACTAATGGTAGCTGCGAGTTAATTTGGTTATTGCTTTTTAAGGCGCTACTAAATATTCAAATACAGTTCCACTGTTACAATAACTATGGTCCTTTCTGCATTTGCATTTGTGAAAATAGTGGCTAATGTTTTTGAGCAGGAGTTAAGTAACTGCACGTTTACCGATGACAGCATTTTGAGGACATGTGTTTCTGTTGGGACACAATACAAAAAGTTGGCTGTTGGTTTTCCCTCAGAAAGCTGTTGGCTGTATACATGAATTTAGGTTGGGAGAAAGTCCTAAAAAAAACAGAAGGGTTTAAGAGTCTGGTCTTTCGTGAAACTTAAAGATTTCCAAGGGCCGTATTGGTACTTCAGGGAATAAGCTTCAACTTTACTTCAGTGTTAAGTGTGTGTCTGTGGCAATTTGTGCTATATATTATACAGGTCTGTGAGTGGAATAGTAGAGTTCAGTTCTATAGCATCAGGACTCTGGAACTGTGTTTTTACCTGTGCAGATCTCTGGTACACCTTAAGGTCCCCAGTAGGATGGTCACCTATTAAAAATGTATAGAACGGTGCAATTTTTAAAGGAATAAGTTCCTTTTTTTTTTTTTTTTTTCCCCCAGGGTGAAGGAAAATAACATATTTGCAAATGTAATTTCATTTCTGGAAACCATATTTTAATTGTTTTTATTAAAAGATCTTCCAGAAGCCTGTTAGGGGTTTCTCTGTGTTAACCCAGGCACAGAAATGCGGTAGAGAACATTTTCTATCTGACGAGCTTTCAGTTTAGATAAAGACATGTTATAATCCCACTTCCACAGACAGGCAACTGTGGCACAGATGTATTTAGCAAGGCAGCCAAGGTTGTGCTGGAAAGTTTGCACCAGAGCTGGAAACTGAATCCAGGTTTTCTGGGTCTAGTGTACTGGTTTACCCGCAACGCTGCCTTGTCCTTCAGTTAGCGCCTTCTACCACTGAAACCGGGTGTTTCTCAATAGCTCCTCAGCAGAGCGGATGTGTGGACACCCTCCAGGGGTGCTGCTCACCTGTACTTCGGCGGGGAGTGCTCTGAGCCATTCCCCTGCTTCGTGGGTGGCAGCAGCAGGGGGGGCTGAGTTAGGCTGAGAGGCCGTGCGGTGCTGTGCAGACCTCTGCTCACCTGCTCCGGCTCTTAAACGAAAACATTCAGAGTGCCAAACAGTCTTCCTGATGGCATTTTCTACTACTTTTGTCGCAGTGTGAAATAAATGAAAAAAAGCCACTGGCCTCTCCAGACAGCCATAACAAAAAAATTGAGAACAAAGCTTCATTTTTTATCCTCGAAGAAATGTTTATTTGAAAGCATCACGGCAAGGTGGAATAGTTTGATTTGATTAGCAAGTCTAAATGTATTAGCAGCAAGACAGAAACTATATTACAATTAGTGATAATTAGTTGCACTGATTACTTCAGACTGCAATACTGTTTGACAGATGTTTTTCTGTGGTACAGTATTGAAATAGGAGGGTGCTTTACCCTTGTGGTGGTTCTTAGCTTTTCTTCTGGTGATATCTTCATCTTGTCATTGTTTGCTAACGAAGTTTCCGCTGTGGCTACTGTAATTTGTGGCTCTGCAAATACAAATATTCTTTTTAAAAGCAAAGTTTAAACTGGGAAAATACATCTTAGTGCTGTGTCTTCTCATATTGATGCTTGACAGCCCCAGAGAAGGCCTCTTGTTCTCCATGGAAACGGTTACAGCCCAGCCCATCATTCCGCTACTGCCTATCAGCCCTGTCCTTAAGATCTGATCCAAACCCTATTAAATACCACAAGATTCTCTCCTTTGACTTCAGAAGACTTTGGATCAGATGCCTGCAGTGAGAGAGGAATCTAACTCCCCTGTTTGTCCAGCCCTCGGTCTCTGTAAAACACAGTAGGGATGGCTGGCGTCAGGATGAAGTAGCAAAAAGATGCTTCTTGGGGTCGGATTAGTTAGAGTAAAACCCCTTGGGGGACCGTGTCCCACAGGGAGGAAATGACCTCTTCAGCTGGCTCGCTCAGGCCCACCTGTGCAGAGAAAAGTGGAAACCAAATTGCCTTTGTCAAACCGAGTAGCAAGTGGGGAGGAGCAGGAGCAAGCAGGAGCTACAGTTCATGCATCTATAAACCACCTCATATTCGCTGCTTTGTTAGTTACAAGGTCCTGAAATCCTGTGAATTACAGGTACCACTCCAAAGAGAATCACTTTTCAGATTGGGTGTCCTTTTTTTGAAGACGGTTGCTCTATCAAACACTGACTATGAATCCTGTGACACAGCTATATTCTCTAATTTCCAGGAAATATATAGAGCTAACCTCGCTGGCTCAGCCTTATGATGATAAACATATTACGCTCTGACAATCATTCTGTTCCTTAGGAATAAACTGATACAATTTTGAATGTCTTGCTTTTGGTGTATGAGCAATAATCCCATTATCAGTCATCCAGAATAAAGTGCATTATGGTATGTATTAATATAGACCTGTGCACCGTCTGTGAGCTGTTTGGGGGCAGATAAGCTAGAAATATGAATTTGTACAAGCCAAATGTTTCTGAGTTTCTCCCAGACATACATCTTGGGTTATTGTACATGTGATTTGCTTGTTTCAGAACAGGGATTTACGGACTCTACAAAGTACTTCTATCAGTTGGCAGACATGACAGGCCACAGCAAAAGGGATCATTTAAATGTGTGACACAGTTACTTACTTATTAGTATAGTAGCAAAACCCAGAGGTTGAACATCTGGAATTGCCCATGAAAAACGTTTGAAGATTTCTGGACAGCTAGCTCTGTAAGAAAGGTCTTGGTTGCTAATACTGCGTGACCAGTCACTTCATGCCTATCAACTCTTCTAGAAATATGTGCCTATTTGCAGCCAGGTGAAGTTATGAGTCAAATTTTAATTGGAAAAAATAAAATGTAGACTCTGTCTTATTATTCTAGAGATGAGATGTTTACGTCCTCTACCAATTAGGCTGTATTTCTGGATGTTTCATTTGGCAGATCACCTATCCCTTGTCACTGCTCTGATAACATTAAGCATTGAAGGATTTTCCTGTATTGTGATGCACTGGGGATCGTTCTGGCTGACTTTTACCTTGTACGCTTCTCCAGGTCCGTTGTTGGCTTGTGGTGTAAAATCAGGGTAACTGTACTGCAAGTAAGGATGTATCAGCTAACGTACATTGTCAGGAAATGTTAGGAGAGATTTATCTGCTGAGTTTTTTCTCTGATGGTGGGATCCTGCCTTTCTGCACAGCTCCGAGCACCCTCGGTCAGTGTTTGCTGACTTCTTCGGCTGTGGGGCTTTTCACAGGGGAGCTCAGCACCTGGCAAGACTGAGCCCGGAGCTTGCAGCGAGCTGCAGCAGGAGCCAAGTGCCAGCTCTGATCTTGTTCGAGGAGGAAACAATCACGGAGGCTGGAAGAAGTAAACAAAACGTGAAATAAATTTGAGGAGTACATAAGAAACAGAGTGTGGGGGAGTGTGCAGAAGGCAGGAATGAAGGAAAGAGGCTGACTAGTTGCAAGCCTGATGGCAACTCTGCCACGGTGCTCCCTCCTGCAATTGCTGCCTCCCTCTGTGCGCCCTTTCCCAGTTGGGAGCCTTCCTTCAGGATTACCGAATGTGTCCCACTTTTTATCTTCCAACTTCCTTTAATAAAAAGACTTTGCTTTTACATTTCCCTCTCTTCCTCAGCTCTCTAAGCAATTAATAAGAACAAATTAATACCAAACTCCCCAAGCCCTTGTTGTAGATAATGCTTGTCCCCCTTTCCTCTGTTCCCAGGTAGGTGAGGTAAAGGATGAGGCTAAAGTGATGTGACGAAGGTCATGCTAAGAATTTGTGGCAGAGCCGGGAAGAACTCTCCCAACTTGTATGCAGATCCACAGAGGCATTTTGCAGCTAAAAGCCCCTTCAAATCAAAAGCTTACAGATATGTTTATGGATCTGGACCTTACTTCTAACAGCTGCACTGCCTTTCTGATATCTACCTAGTCAGCAGAAGAGACTTCGCTGAAATAATTATGCTCATGTGGCTTTGCAGCTGTCGTGAACAGGAACTGCACAGTATCTCTTTAAATAGTATATGAGCTTCCCTACGTGTTCCCAGTGCAAATGGAATACTCTTCTCCAGCTTGAGTCTTACATGCTTATAGTTAGCCGGTCGACATAATGAGTTGAAAGCCATCTGTGAGTGCATGGTTTCCTTGGAGCATTTGTATGTAAACTACGTCATGACAGCAGCCCATAGAAAACTTCCTTTACTGGAATTGTAGAAGGTGGCATATTTATTGGTCAGCTGAAACAGGAAGTTTAAATGAAGGAGAAAAAAGATAGGTGATATAAATCTTGTTCCGAGGAGCTTCAAATATGGAAAAATTGGTTTTGCAGAATTAAAAGTAACCTAAAACGAGGCTTTAGAAAAGACATAAGGTAGCCTTCTGGCTGTCTTGCTCTATCTGTCTTGATTTTGGCAGTGCACCTGAATAGGCCATTAAACTGATTGTCTCAGGATATACGCCTGAGATGGAGTAAACTACCTGATATTAATTTAAGAAGAGGTGATAACGGTATCATGCTGACAGTGTACATTTGTAGTGATCAACCCTGGCAACTGTTTCTTTGAAAGCTCTGAAACATAAGTGTATGAATTTTCATTAATAACAAAAACAACAAAAAAAAAGAAATTAGAAATGTGCCTAAAAATTAAATTAGAGACTCCCTTATACTAGGATATTAATAACTGTGTTTTTAAAAAACATTACTTGGGTTGTTGCACTGATCAGAAGGTTGCATTAAGGGCCTGACATGGCCTGCTGTACTCATTTCAGAAAGCAGGTAGAAAGCCTGGAGGAACCAAATCAGCTCAGAGCCCAACTTCATAACTACATCTTTTCTTCATTACTTGGCTAAATGACAGTCCCTTTACCACTCAGGCGATCTTAAAAATCAAAGTCTGAAGCTGGATTTGGATTTCATAGCTTGATTATGTATATTAATTTTTGTGAATACATATATATACATGTACTTTATACATGTTTATGTAATCTCAGTGTGAGCATAAAGCTTCTGTGAACGTTTACGTCTCTGAAACTTACAGAACATCCTTAAAAATAGAGGCCCCAACTGAGTTATTTTAAAATACGTAATTTTAAAATATAAAAGCTATATTCTGCATCCCCAGTGATGCTTCTAAGAGTCTTTTGCCAAGAGGAAGTAAATGGATATGAGCATAGCAACCCCAGATAGCTACTGCCTGGGACAACTAATCAAAAGCAAAACTCTGAACTCATCTAGGCACAAACTGCTGTCGAATGTACAATGAAGCTTCCTTAAAAAAATACCGGGAATGCTTGTCCCTTTGCTAGTGTAGTTCAGTTGTAACAGAGTCACCATTTGTAGCCGTAATAGATAAAGTAATTTCGCTGTTTTTTGAAGCTGATAATATTTCTTTAACTGCAGTGTTACAGGTCATACAGTCTTTTATACAGCTGGTCACCCTCAATAAATCTGTTTTTAAAAATCATTTGGCAGTTGTGGAATATATGACAAGTGTCTTATTAGATCTAATCCTTATATAAAACATACTTAGTGGTGTTCACTATATAATACTTGCCCTGTTAAATTTCAATTACTATCATAGTTAGGAAATGCTGATTTAAAGTGCCCTTCCAGGTGGAATGGAACAATGCCTAGTATTTAAAAGAGCCATTTTTCTTTCTCCTCTGCTTTCTAGTGTTGTTTGATACCCAGTGTCCCACGCTAGGTCACATTGGGTGATATCACGGGCCGAATGAACACAGACGTAAGCTGCTGCAGACATGTGCATTATGATGTCTGTATACATCTGTATGAGAAAATGGAATGAGGCCTATATTCCATGTAGGCTTACCGAGCTGTTTGCAAAAGAATAAAAACCTAGAAGTGTCTGAAGTTACCTTTGGAGCAGACATTTGCTGCTGTTCATGAATAGGTCATACTATACTAGTGATTATTTTCTAGAGGTAGTTACTGCTATGCTCAGGATTATGAACCCAAAGTCATTAGAAATGATGCACTTGTGTTTTAGCACTGCAAACATCCAAGTATATACACAAAAAGAATTGAGTATATTAAAACATTTGCAAAATATAGCTGTGCTTTTTATGTATTACATTTGAGGAGTTGCTTTCTGGAAGTTGTGCACTGGAAACTTTTTGCAAATTCCCTCTCCTTTTCCAGGACAGCAAATCTGCTGTCTTGCTTTCCTAGCGCAACGTAGCAACATAAAGCATCGCTGGCTGCAATTTCCTCCTGAACCTCTTTAACTTTAATCTTGCAGCCTCCTGCCCTTTCTCACAATTTCCCAGTTATCAAGCAAGAGCAGGGGGTCACCTGGCTTTTCAGAATTTGATTAGCGCCATTGTTATGAATCATTCAGCATGTTTGGTACCAGTAAAAGTGATCCAAGTAGCAATTTGCAAAATCTGATTTAGGATTTTACATCACTTTTAAAAAGTTAATTAGTGACACTGTTGAGGGTTCTCAACTTTGTACGCTCATATTTACAAATTTGTTGCCAGTGGAAAGCAAAATAGAAGCAATTCAGGCAAAACAAGTGTACGTTTCTGTGACACAGAGCCCATATTCCATTACAGATGCTCAGTGCAGCAGTGCATACGCTTCTTCCTCTTCTTCAAGCTGACTGTCATACTGTGTGCACTTTTCTTTCTGGAGAGAGAGTTCCTCAAAATAGAAGCTGTAGTAACGTGCGGCTGTCAGTAATGGTAGGTGTGGCGCAGGTGATCATGTGTGCATGATTTCTTTGTGGATACAGTTTTCTGTGATCCTACTATACATTAATTCACAGAACATTCTGCTTTCTTTCTTCTGTAAGAAATTGAAACTGCAAAATCCATGTCATTTGGGATCCAGAGCTTAGTTAATGACAGCGTCCAAGTTTGCCTCTGACATAAGTCAGTGAATTTAACTTAGACATAAATTTGACAAGCCTTTCCAATACTTTAAGATTTGAACAATGGTAAAAAAACCCTTTGCGTGTTTAAGACAGTTTTGCACTGCTTTCATTAAAGAAGCCCTGGTAACAATGGGGGGTCACCGCAGTCACTGTACCTCTTCTCCTTTTCTGCTGTGTCTGAACTTTGTAGTCTCCCAGGCAGTAAGATGTTACTGTTTTGCACGCTGCGGCACTAAGAGAATAATGGATGCCCAACACTTTCCCCCGCTCTTGTTGGTGGGAACCCCTGGCCACTCTGGAAGATGAAGCTCTGTGGTAGAGGTGAGCACAGCACCCCTTGTCTTGAGTCCAGGGTAATGTCACAAAGGGTTAACCAGTGTCAGTGGACCACAACTAATGCACAGCTTGGAAGCTTTCATGCTCTGAAAATCTGCCCAGATCCAGTTGGTAGGTCTTTTTTGGAAAGTAAGAATCTACGCTTCGTCTTTGAGCATCTGGCTGGTGACTGTGTGTAGCATCTCAGACTCTCCCTGGCAGACGTGATCTGGAAGCGGCCGTCCTCAAAGGGTCTCTGCCCTAGCGTGCCTCTCACCTGGAAGAGCCCCATGACAAAGCCCCCGTTTGTCAGACGTGTGGGAGTTTCAACTCAGATTCTGTTTAATCATTGCTGAGTTAGGCAGCCACAAGATCGTTCCTAGCTTTGTGGATGGGGCTCCCTCTGCTTGGAACAGTGCTTGTTTGCTATGCCCCTTTTATTCAATCGGCTGTCAAGTTGGCATCTGCTGGGAAACCCTCTAATCTTGGCCGGCGTTGGTCAGCCATTTGCTCTGCGCTGCAACGAGAAGCTGCCTGCGTAGCGTACATCAAGCGATGTGCCAGTCTTTATCCTTGTCAGCGTTATGCAAATCCTCAGCACTGATGTTAATGCCAGTTTGGTTTTTATAGCCTGGTGACAGCAACAGCCTTCAATATTAAATACAAATATACGTACACAGTTACGGCAATGATTACTCTAGATGTTCAGCTAGTCATAATATTTGCACTTGGTGTGATAAGGAGCTTTGAATGATAATAGCACTATAGTAGAAGCTTGTTAAAGTGACAGTAACCCTGGTGTCATTATCGCGCAGTGCACTCGCGCTTGCTTTCCTACAGCTTTCTCATAGACTGTCCCTCTCCATTTGCATATATGTAATGTGTAGAAAGAAAAAGTGCTCTAAGCTCAGCTTGAGGATGCTATGTGAAGTCCTCTAAACTTCTTTCAGAGTTTCAGCTGCTCTAAGACAGCACTGAGATTTCAGAGTGACCATAGTCATTAAGAATCTTCTTCTACCTAAGTCTTTTTTCATTAAAATAATCCAGTCCTGAAGTCCAAAGAGATAATACTTTTATTTACTAACAGAAAAAAGGCTCACAGCCTCCATCCAGCTTCTTTAAATGGTACCAGCTGCAAAGGGGAGCAAATAAGAGCCCTGCTGTCATATCATGACAGCATTTTGTGTTTTTCTGTTTTGGCTAAGACGATAACATATCAGAAGAGTAACAGCTGCCATCCCAAACCCTGTGTCTTTTTCCAAAATGCGACCATGCAGACTGCCTTCTATTTTGGGGATTCCTGGGATCCCACACCACACTTGGATTGGTAAGACCCAGGACTCTTCTGCTGTCAAGTGAATTGAAGCAAGCTTCCAGAATTTGCTGGCAGGGTCAGTACTTGCATGCCATTGCACCCGTGGATGTCATTCAGTAAACCTGAGCCAACAAGCCCCCACTTCCCAAAGTCTCACTCCCCCTTGGCATGGGCTGGTGAGAGTTCTCCTTGAGCTTTGGGATCTTTGTTGTCTTCCAGAACTTTTAATGTCTCGTTAATGCGGAGTTGTCTTTATGTGATCACAGTGTCAGCACATGGAATGTTCCTCTTCTAAGGGCTTTTTTGTGTGTATGGCTGCAAAAACTTGGTCCATGCTGTACTTGGGGAACATTTAGCATATAGTAGTGTCTACTGGCCCTTGGGATTTTGGAAAGGGATGAAAAGAAATATGTTCAATAGCTATGCCATTGCATTCAGCTTCTGCCAACAGCACGATGTGAGGATGATCTGCATGATCTGCAGAAGCAGTGAGGTTTAGGGCCCTCAGTTCTTGCAGTTGTTCAGCATTCACGTCTGCAGGCCATAAGGTTGACTGACTGCAGTGCTGGGCAAGGGAAGGAGGGATGCATGTAGCGTAGGGGGGAGACAGGCGGGGGAGGCTGAGGGCCACACGCTGCATGGACAGTAGGCCCTCACTGCAGCCCAAGCCAGATTTCAGAAACCTGCTTGTGTGCCTAATCTTGAAAGGGTAGATACTCAGTGGTTCATAAAACTCAAGCCCTTTAATCTGTGTCAATCTTACACCCAAAATAAATACACAGCGGGTAAAGCTCTATTATTGTATATAGATTTTGCCTCATCTAGCTCCTTGGTTGGCAACCCATACAAGACTTGCAGCTTTCTCATGCTTATTGCACGTAACAAGTCCTCATAAAAAGAAGTCTAACTAGAGATCTGTCTTGCCAAAGCTTCAGCTTCCAGTCCTGACCAGTAATGATTGCATACAGAAAGCTCCCTGGAAAAAGAATTTAGATGTATGCCTAGAAACATGTAAATAACAACAACAGTACTCAAAATACATATTTATGTAAGTATATGAATGATAACTGAATACTCTGGAGTAATTTAAAAAAAAAAAAAAAAAAAAAGAAAGAAAGAAAATTGTCTTTTTATCTGATATCCAAGAGACCTCTCTGGTAAATAACAGGCACTTTTGAATTAGTCCTTAATTTGACCCATCTTCAGGAAAGCTCTCCAGCCGTGAGCAGGAAAGCTCTCCCTGTGCATTACTAGAGCCCCGTGGAGCACCCAAGCTATTTGCCAGGTATTGTACCACCCATGTCCCCTCTGCGGCAGCGGCCTCTCTGATGCTATTAAGAACAAGAGGGATGCAGGAATCACAAGTAACTGACTTAGGGCAGAACAAACACTAATGAAAAAAATCTAGTGATTTCAAATGGGTTTCTTGTTAAAGCCGATGTTCTACAAGTAATAATCACATTTGGAGCAGGCTGTATTGGCAGATAATGTGACTTTAATGCCTTTTTATGACTTTGCCTTCTTTTCATGGTGAATAACTTAGATTAGGGCCCATTATTTGCCCAGGAAGCCCACAAAAGTCCCTAACTAAATGTAGTTACCTGAGTATCCTCATCTAGGAGACAGGAGTTGCTGCTTTGAAGCCATTTTGTTCAACATTTAATGTGTGTTTTAATTCCAGTTCTTCTGTGTTTAATATGCAGTACTGCGGTTACCATATATATGTATGCTGCTTCTAAAAGACTGGAATAGCTCTTTTTTCATTATTTGAGTATCAATTTTGTTTTACTTTTAAAAATTAATGGCCACCAGACAATTCATTCATGTTAAAAAAGAATATGTGAGAGTTTTGGACAATTTGTCAAAAGACAAAAAACCATTTGTGTAGTTTGTTGTGAAATTTGAAAAACTTGGAGCAGTGGAACTCTGAACCAGCAGATATTCATTTTTCTAGGGCAAATTGAAGTGAAACACCAACAAGATACATATTTTATAGTCCTTTACTATCTTGAGTGCATGTGTATAGCTACTTAACTAATGCTACAGGTTGTAGGTGTCTCTTAAATGTTACGAAGTTCAGTGTGTTCATGCTAATTACATTAGTATTTTGCGGCTCAAGTTAATATATACTGTAATCTTGTGCATATTTCAAAATCAGTAAAACATCACAGGACTGGTGTAATTATCCCAGAAATAGCTATTAGGCATACACAGAAATAGAGTTAAAAGATTAACGTTTGGAAGTGTATCAAGCATGTTTTAATACGGAATTGCAACATTCAGCCACGTGGATGTTCTTAACTCTGCTTTCAAGCGGTGTCTGGACTTAACCATACAATTGTGATTACTACAATTTACTGGTTTTAGCACTAGTTTTGATTTATTTGGTTTGTTTCGAAACACAGGAGGGCTTTTGTCCTTTGCTTATGCTATAACTTCAGGATAGAGGAAGGGTGACTTGATATTCCTGTCATATGACATGCTGAAATGTACAAGAGAGATGCTATAGTGTTGACTGCGGCATTTTAACACAAATGATGGGAACCCAGCATTGGTAATTCCTTGTTGTTTCTTCACAAGTATTCTGGCAATTCCTATGAATGTCAGTCACAGCTCAAGATTCTTTCTCCTGCTCTTTACAGAAATGTGGAACAAAAAGGATAGATCCAGTCCTGAGATGTTACAGTCTGTTACCTTAATTTATAATAAAAATTAGCACGCAGTGTTATTCTGATCTGAAATAATGCAATGAGGTACTTTTATAACGAACTGACTTCTAGAAGAGTGTGATAATACATTTTTACATGAATAATAAAATGAATTTTAAATTAAGAAAAATGAACCATGTTCTTCGCAGTTGTGAAAATGCCGATACTGAAACTCTAGTAAAGTCTTAGGTATTCTAGAGTCTTTTGTCAAGGAATAGGAGCTTGTCATGGAAACCCTGACTGGTAATTGTGCTGTGTGACTTTTTATCATGCTGTCTCTCCGCTGGGGTGTTTGTAGTCAGTGAGTACTACAGCAAGCTCTAGCTGGGTAAGCTTAGTTGAAACGGCATGTTTTAAACAAACAGCTTAACATCAGGAACTTGTCCTGAGCACAATGTTCATTATTACCTTTCCTGAATACATTAGTGGTAGTTTAAAAGAGGTGCTGCAGTGGATGGGTGAGCTTCAAAGCTCGGGGAAGCCAATCCTATTGATTCCAGAGGTTTTTGGCTCACATCTTACATTCAGACCTGTCATGTCTCTTGCTTAGAGAAGGCTCTCAACAGAATTTGCCTCTCAGTTCGCTTTCCCCCGCACGCAGACTGAACACCTCTCTCAAGTGCAGCAGCGTACAGTGGCCAGTGTCCCGCTCCAGGGTCATCTGTGCTTTGCTGGTCAGCTGGCTGGGGAGGAGGGTGGCAGAGCTGCGGAGAGTGTGGACAGGACTGGTGCTGGAAAATACAGGGCTTGATAAATGTGCTTCCTGTAAGCACTTGCTTCTCCTGGCATGTGATTCAAGATGGTGCTGAAATCCAAGGAATGATGTTCAGCTACATTTTGAAAGTACTTCTAGGTATCGCTCTGCTCCCATTGTGGTCAGAGCTGTAGGAACTGAAACAGATGCCAGGATGCAACCAGACTCTTTTCCATGGTGCCCAGCGACAAGACAAGGGGCAATGGGCACAAGCTGTAACACAGGAAGTTCCATGTAAACATGGCAAAAAACTTCTTTGCTGTGCGGGTGACAGGGCCCTGGCACAGGCTGCCCAGCGAGGTGTGGGGTCTCCTGCTCTGGAGATATTCAAACCCCATCTGGACACGGCCCTGTGACACGGCCCTGTGCAGCCTGCTCTGGGTGACCCGGTTCTAGCAGGGGGCTGGACTAGATGGTCTCCAGAGAGGTCCCTTCCAGCCCCTGCCATTCTCTATACTGAGCTAGACTGCAGAGTGGTGGTGTCACCAGGGGTACCAAGAGCTGTAGCTTCTCTTGGGAGGTCAAGAAAATTTGGGATCGCTAGGAAACTATGTAGAAGCATCACCATTTTTCAGAGACCACAACTCCCAACATCCCTTGAAGATCTGTCTCTCTTTGTTTACTGCTGCCTTTGTATCAAGCTTTTGGTTATTTCTGATGTCTGTACATGGTCAGCCCAATGATAGTAGTCTATATCTTTAATTATTACAGCACCTTTCTGAGTAAGCAATATCCACAGCAGGTTTTCAGTGGTGTATTATTGTATAAATGCAAAAGGAAGTACATCTTATTTTTGAAGCAGTTACTTCTTTGAGAGGGAAGCAAGGGGAGAGCTGTGTAAATTGTACCAGTAGGTTAGGCTTAACGAGCCATCTGATGGGAGATGTTTGTAGGCAGTTGGTGAGGAATTGGAGAGATGGGCTGAAACTCCTGTGTGTAAAACAAAACAAAACAAAAGAAAGAAAGAAAGAAAGAAAGAAAGAAAGAAAGAAAGAAAGAAAGAAAGAAAGAAAGAAAGAAAGAAATTAAAAAACCAACAACACGACAGGGCTGTCTGATTTAAGTTTCTCTGGCTTGGCTCCCAAGTTACAATTTGGCCTCAGTCCGTTGTCCTGCCTGTGCTTCATTTCCCCTGAGCAGCCTGGCTTTTCACATCAGTATTGATAAGGAAATCGTCAGGGCAATGGACTGCCTGGTGCTGAGTTTGTACAGTACCTCTGATGTGGGGGCCTGGTCTCAGCTGGGGTCTCCTAGATCCGGTGTGGAGGGCCACTTCTGTGGGCACAGGCACAGCTCCCCATCCCCTCCATGCCCCAGCAGGACCAAAGCAGTGGGACAGGGATGGCTCTCGTTTGGACAATGCCCTTAATAACATGCTTTAGCTTCTGGCCAGCCCTGGAGTGGTCAGGCAGTTGGGCTAGATGATCGTTGTAGGTCCCTTCCAATGAAAATATTCTATTCTATTCTATTCTATTCTATTCTATTCTATTCTATTCTATTCTATTCTATTCTATGCTGTGCTGTGCTGTGCTGTGCTGTTCCCTTCAGTTCCGTTCCGATAACCCCTTATTGTCTTAGGAGACAGAGTAATAGAAGTAATAGAAGATGCTGATTTCCTTATACCCTTACCAGCGGGGCCATGCTCAAATTCTGTGAGCAAAGCTCACATTTCTTTCTGGCCTAAGCTCTAGAAAAATGTGAAAAAAGATGTGTATTGTATGCATGTAAAAGTCAGGGCTCTCGACTGCCCTTTGTGGTTGAAAGAATACCACAAGGAAAACACTGTGCAGTCCAACACTGTGTCCAACTTCCAGTTTCTCATCTCTAACCGTGGGCAAATCATTACATGTCTCTGGCCTCAGTGTCCCCATCTGTTGTTGAGGATAGTTGAACTCTGCTTTAATGTGATAGTTAACGTGCAAATGCTTTGAGATGCATATATAGAAAAGGCTGACATGTAACTTCCACCCAAGTTACTGCATGCGCTGTTTTCTCTTTAAATACGGGAGATGCCTAGTGTATCACAATTTTTTTTGTGGCCAGACCTTTTCTGTAGCTAGGAGAAGAAAGGCAGTGAATGCCATCTTTTATACAAAAGGAAAGGGATAAAGGATGAACAACAACATGTTATGATCGGGAGCTCTAGCTGCACCCATTGAAATCTATTGATTGAAAGGGGAGCAAGATCAGAGCACTTACGCTTTTATTAATGATACTGACAGTTTAGTATGAGTAGAGAATGGCCTATAATTAGGTTTGGAACCATTATTGATTATTGTCATTTTCAGTATCGATTATCTTACCACTTGGAAAAAAAATAATGCCGAGACTCCTCGGCAATGCAGAGCAGGGCCCCTTTGGCCTGCCTTTCCGCTGTTGCAGTGAAGATGAAGCTGCGGCTCATGATCGAATGAAGTCCTGTCAGCCGTGTGGGCTGGGCTTTGAGTTTAATGATGCTGGCTGCGCTCTCCTCCTCCTGCGTGGGTTCTTAGTTCATTGGCTGCTGCTCTAGGAAGGATACACCCCTTCCTTTTTTGAACCGCTTTCCAATATGAATTTCTGAAGGAGATGGGGGCTAAATCCTTACCTTGTAGATGGAGAGCCAAGATTAATGGTAGTTATTTGTCAGCTGATAACCTCTGAAAAGAAAACATATTTGTCACCCACCTCTACAATCAATGTTGTATAAAGCCACACATATAATGACTTGGAACAAATGGGAATATCCATGATATAAGCTAACAGAACTGAGGTACAAAATACAGAGAACTCCTTTGAAAAGTCTCTGTGATCCATCTAATGCCTCAAATAATCACCATTAGTCTGTAAGAACAGACACTTTGCTAACATTAAACAGCTCCAAAGCGGCTAGATTTCAAAGGCCAGCAGTGCTGTCCACTCCACATATCCGTAAGATGGAGGTTATGTAAAAATAGATTCTGGAGTAAAGGAAAGGTGTGCTTTAAAAATAGCAGCAATGCCCGTCAGTTGTGGTGACATGGCTCGTAAACGAATTTTGTGGGTGGCTGTTCCAGAGGAGAAGAAAATCTGTGTGATTCAGGTCTGCTGAGGTCACTGCACCTCTGTCAGCACCCTGGGAGAGTGAAGCTGCCTGTGGC
The DNA here is from genome assembly GCA_000699545.1 of Podiceps cristatus. Taxonomy (NCBI): domain Eukaryota; kingdom Metazoa; phylum Chordata; class Aves; order Podicipediformes; family Podicipedidae; genus Podiceps; species Podiceps cristatus. The sequence continues at coordinate 41,459 of JMFS01029379.1, read as the reverse complement.
AGAGGCTTTGGATTGCAGCGAGGTTTAGAGGGCATTCCAGTGACGGGGCAGTATTTTTCATTTGTCTCCTGAATTCAAAACAATAAGATTTCTGGGGAAGAAAAAAATTCCTCAAATGCTTGGGATTTTTTCCGAGCCTTCTGCAGCAAGGGCATTTTGCTGAAGTAGTGCCAAGTATTGAATTTTTGCCTAATGGGAGTTTCTTTGAATCCAAGAAGACAAAGTGTTTCCCATGAATAACAAGAGGAACAAAAGTATGCTATTTTTTCCCCTTGGTCAACTTCTGCTAGATCTTAAGGTTTTGTTTTTTCCACCATTTCTGTTTTGATTAGTATGGAACATCTCATTCCACAGTGGATTTTTTTCTTTTTTTTTTTGGAAGAACAAAGACCCCCTTTGACCTGGATTTGGATGCATCTGTGACAGCCTACTTCACTAGCTGCCAGCTGAGCATAGTGCGTTTAATTGATGAAATAATAATGATGAACCGTGCCTGAACTTGCTTTGACGACCACTTGAAGCAGAAGCTGTAGTAAATCAGGCCAGTGCAGCAGCACCCCAGTGGCCACAGTCCATCCTCAGGCTTGGTGCGTGGAAGACATCATCGAAGTGCTGCGCTCTGGGTCCCAAGCACATCCCTTGTGTGTGTGGGGGGCTTGCTTCATTCCCATCTGTGGACTCACCTCTCCTTCCTTTAATTAAAAGCTAAGTTAAAAGAATCTGTGACTTTCTTTTTTTTAGAGAGCAGCATTTTTATGCACCCTCTTAACTGCCCACTGCATTAAGCTGATTAAAACAGAGCATTCCCTTTCTAAACTGTCTTAATGTAGAGACAGGCTAGGGTGGAACTGCTAAATAGATACAATGGCAAGGCAATATATCTGCCTTACTAAGAGTCCTTTAGTGTGATTACTGCTGCATGTTCCCTCTAGCAGCCCAAGCGTGCATATTATTAGCTTCCAAACTGGGGCTTTCACTGATAACTGAGGCTCCAGCCCTGCATTTTTTACATGGGGAAGATGCAAAAGTCTCAGCAAACTTTGTCTCAAGGCTCAGCCTTTTTATGTACATTCTTACATAATGTACATAACAAGCAGAACATACCAATGGTTTGTTATTGTAGTGCTTTAATGAGAGGAATAGATTTGGATGGGGTTTTGTACGGCTTAATTAACATTACCCATTGGTTTAATGTTGTGAAAGAGGACTTTAAGAAGATAAATACTTTGTCTATAAAGTCCCCCTAGGTGTCCTTTGCCTTGAAAATTAGGCTTTTGTTTTCAGGACCAGTGTGGAAAGAATAAGTACTGGATGTAGAAGGAGAAAAGGTTTTCTTGGGCCTTTGTTAACATTTCGGGCTGTTTGTCTTTTTTTTTTTTTTTTTTCTTTCCCCTGGTGCTCTGACACGCCAAAATGTATCACTTAACTGCAGCAAAGAGATCGAGTGCAGTTCTTTGCTTTGCAAAAGGGAATATTTATGCTCAAATATTATCTTTTAGTGCATGGGATACCAAAAGTTTATTTTTAAAAGTACTACAATACCTTTTTTATTTTCCTTTTTGAGAGAGATGCTTAATCCCACATACTGATGGTAATTAAATGAGCAAATGAAGTTCAAGAAAAGTTTTGTTTTGTTTTGTTTGTTTTTTTTTTCAATATGAGACACTTGATAAAGGAATTGCATGGGGTAAGACAATTATGTACATGTATTGCTAATAATCGTCACTGTTAGGTGTGCAGTTTATTGCAAAAAGACTGGTAGTGGAAGAACTTGAGCAGATATACTGAAGTCCTTGATAGTCAGCTACTGCAGGATTTTTTGAAGACTGTGAGGAATTTTGCAAGCAATGTGAGATGTGATATCCCAGGAGATGAGGATCACTTAGAAGCCCATTTGACCAGTTTAAGACTGTCTTTGGCTAGATAACCTAGATAGACTTTACAAGTTCTATTCCAGAGAGTATCATTTTCCCTTACTTGTCCCAGATCAAAGTTATCTTCTGAGTGTCAAAGAAATACTATGCCCAGGTTAAGAGAGAACTACCTTGCTGTGAGTTTCAGTTGTGTAATGTTTTGCTGTTAACTGATTTTACCTTCCACTCTAACCAGGGTATGTGCCTATTGACCTGCAGCCTGGGTGCTTTAAATCCTCTGTTCACAAATGCTTATGGAAAATGCTGTCTAGTAGAGTACAGGGGTGGGAACCAAGACTTTGGCTTCTTCCTTGCAGCCTTGTGGCTTTTCCACTGTGGGCATTATCTGATTCCCAGTGAAGGCATTCCCATTGTCTTCAGCAAGAAGTCACATATGGCCTTGTTTGTATCATTCTGTCGGTGTTTTTAAAAGAGGAATCCCAAGTGTTCAAAGCACTAATTTATATTTGTGAGAGATCAAAGATATGAAAATGAAGGGTTTCCCTAGAACAGAGTATCATAGTTATTAGTGCTTTTCTGCATTTTTTTTTGCCCCTCAAAAATTAGATGCATTGCTCCACCCGGTAGGTGTTTTGATTAGGGCAAACGGGTACTCACATTGACAACTTTGAAGTTGTTGACTTGGATGTTACAAACAGTGTAAAGCTGTTGGTGGGCTGGCTGTGATGCTGTGGCAAATAAAAGTCCAGCTGCATTCTTGTAAATAACTTTGTTAACTTCGGAACTTCCGAGATCTTGAAGTCATTTGTCAGCGTGCATATTGTTAGCTTCCAAACTGGGGCTTTCACTGATAACTGAGGCAGATCCTTCAGGAGATCTTCAGTAGCATCAGCAATTAGAAATACATACTAGCATGATTTCATGAACTTCAATAATTAGGAATGGGCTTTGTCTGTTTTGTGGTTTGCCACATACCATGTGTGTCCTTTTCACTGCTGAAGCATAGTGTTTTAAGATCATAACATAAGTCGTGATTCTGGTTTCAGTTTTATTTAAATTAGGAATGACCCTGTTGACAACAGTAATTTTACCCATGCAAACTAAGTGCTAGGGGAGAGAAGTGACATCAGCATCTTAGAATTCCTTCTTGAGCAGTATAAATCATCAAAAATGAGCATAACTGATGCATTGTGGGTAGATGTTACTCAAATTCTTTCAAAGAAAACAAGTGTCGAGAGTCAAGGCTTTGTTTGCCCTTTTTCTTATATCTCAGGTTTACTAACCTGGAACTAGAATGTCACTAACTGCCAGGATTGACATTTCTTCACATGGCTTCAGTGGCATGTTCCAGTGTCCAGCAGCATTATGACAACCTGTCTATAACTGGAAACTGATCTGTCAGTGCTTAAGCTGAGTGAAATAGCAGCAAACAGTAGGAAGAGTGAATATTATTGACTTAAAATTGACTTCTTATTGGCCTTGTTATCCTAGACAGTGTATTAGGATGAATGAGGCCTTCCCTATACCCACATAGCTTTCAGCTAACAGCATTTGTTTGGAAAAATGTAACCTTATAATACAAAGAAATACTTGTGTTACTCCGTTATTTTATTTTGCTACAGGTCCTGCAAAAATGCCTACAACATCCTGTTAGGGACTAAGTCCCATTTGGCACTAAGTCTTGCCCTTCACACAAAGCCTCCAGCCTGTGCAACCTGCCTGCCAGGACACCCCGTATCAGAGCACCTTGCTTATTTATTATTCCCCATTCAGCACTGTGGTTCTCTGAGAGCACAGAATGAAGCCAAAGGATTTTGAGATCCTGCCTCAAGTCTGGCTGATTTTCTGTCAAGCTGAGGAACTGTGAGGAGAAATCTAGGTCACTTTGGCACTCCGCTTCTCCTTGGCTTTCAGGCTGTGGTGCAAGTTCAAGCAGCCTTCAGGCCACTGTCCCAGCTGGAAATGGAAAAGGGCACAGAATGAAGACTATAAAAACGTCCAGACTCTGCCTTGCTGAGTGCATGTATGAGCTGAAACTGTGCCAAAGTGCATTTTTCAAAGCAAAAAATAAGTTAATATTTGATGGATGAAAGTATTACAGGATTGGTAATGCTTCCTGTGTTTTCAGCTCAGAGCAGTCTGTTTTTAAATCAGTTGAAAGAGAAGTCCCAGATTAGAAAAGAGAAAAGAAGAGAGTTTGGAAGGGAAAGCCCAGCAGAGCTTTGACAATGGAGTTAACATGGAGTTGAGCTTTAGCTCCTACAAAAAAAAGACTGGAAAGTTGAGAAGGATATAGGGGAGCAGAGGCAAGAGGACGGCATGGTGACCGGTGAGGTATAAACACCCAGCTCGCTGGAGAGGCGACCTGATACTAAAGGAGGTTCATGTCTCATGTTCCAATGGTATGAAATTATCTGCCTGGAACTGAGAACCTTAAAATGCCAGTTCTTGAGTTTTCTGTTTAGCACTCATGCTATGTTGCTGAGTAATGGAGAATGTTGGAGAGCCACAAAGTGACTTTACACCACTTTCATGATACCTGAAGGGATTCTTCCCCCCTTCCCTTCATATTAAGCAAGGATGTACCTCTCCAGTGAACGAGCAGGCTTCTAAAAATGCACCTCCTGTCTTAAAATGCCAGAGGGATGCCAAAAGTACAGGGAAACAGATAGAAAAAGTTTAGTCAGATTGAGATAACACAGGAGAGAGGAGGGGAAAATAAAAAGAAAGAAAAGAAAAGCTCCTACTAAAATTGTACTGTAAATGTGAAGAAATGGTGCTTATATGAAGTGACAAGGAGCTAGTTAATGGGATCCATATCCACAAGTTACAATAATGCAGTTTTTAAATTGAGTTTTTGTGGCAGACCGGCTGAATAAAATTGCTAAGCTGTGCTTCAGTCGTGTAGTAAGTGGTGCATGTGGTGTGAAAGACAAGCTGCAGCGTGATAACAGACTATCTCTTCCATGCACAAAGAGTTCTGTATTCTGATCAACTCAACAGCATGCGCTGGTAAATACTGGTCCAAGCTACTTGGTCATTAGAATTTATTGTGTTGGTTAATCACACTGAGTTTAGTCAGTTTTTCTGTCAGAATTTACTGGTTTACTTTTGGAGACACTTCTGTGCAATTATTACCCCGTGTCCTATTGGCATAAGATGCAGCATTACCGGGGAGCCCAATGAGATATAATGGCATGTGCGAGAGATTGGGGTGGGTGAGAGTGGAATCAGCTTTTGCTTCTCGCTGGGTTTGCAGAGTCAATTCCAGAAGTGAGCGTCTCTAATCTGAGTTTTTGGCAGGACTAGAAATGGAACAAATTCCACCATGCTTATTGATCACCTAAAATTTATTTGGCAAAGTTTTGGCTCATGTTTGCCAGCAGTGGGGTAGTTCCCCGTGTCTCCCACCACCACCTCATTCTGTGGCAGAGTTGCCCTGCTATAAAGAGGGACAGCATAACCTCACCATTGGCTGCTTTAGTGACTTGTCAGTGATGCTACTGGGATTCTTGCACCCAAAGCATTGGCTGCAATACAAACATTGTCAGACATTTCCCCCATGATTTTTCCTACTAGAGTTTACAGAGGTCAAGAAGACCATCTATTATTATTATTATTATTATTATTATTATTATTATTATTGTTATTGTTATTATTTGTTCTTGTATTTTTGTTCTAATGTAAGGTCTGTTGCTTGTTGAAGTGAAATAGTGGAAAAGTCCCATTTACTTTGGACACAGCTACATGCTTACCAAGTATTCTTCCATCCTGGGCTCATGTGAGTGCAGAGATCCTGTTATTGCAATTCCAGGAGTCTTTTGGAGAGAAACTCCGAGTTGTCCCACTGTGTTTTGTAATTTTGGGATGTTGACAGACAGGGACTAGGATGAGATGAAATGCATGTTTTACTGTTTGTGATTTAACCCAGGCTTCAAACCCAGTCTGATGCTCTAATTTAAGATGCTGGGACTCTTGGAGGCTTACGTTGCTGGCAGCCCTCATGGTTTTATCACAGATCTCACAGTGGTGAATACTTTTTGGATTAAGGCTCAGCTTCGGTCAGCAAATGTTAAACTTTCATTCTAAAAAAAAGAAGAGATTTGTGCTCACCCGATAGTGGAAAGAGGCTTGAAAACTCAATTCAGGTGCAGGAGCCCACCTGAATTATTTTGCTCACATCTTACAGTTTTCAAGCTCATTTCTGTTCTTGTGTGTGTGGGAAGGGGCCTAGGTCTTGAGTTTTTTGTTTGGAGCTACCAGTGTTGCTTTTTATATACCACTGCAAGATTGTAGGCCCAGAGTTTTAGGCATATGATAGCTTTTTAACTCTCACTGAAACCAAAAAGAGTGCAGGCACCTAAATACCTTCTAAAGTTGGATTTCCAGCTTCATACTATGTTGTACCTTCACAGCCCAGGTTATTATTTCTTTGAAAGCGTAGGGGTCAGTTCCTTTTGGAGGGAAGAAAAGTTTCTAAAATCCCTGAAAGAACTCTAGAATTATCTGTTGTCTATTCTGCAGGCTTCCCTGAAGTGGAAGTAAGTTAGCGAGAAGACATAAGCTGAAGCTTTTTATTTTCAAATTGCAGTCACAGCCACAGCAATTTACTGGATCCGGCTTGCTATTTTTGCCTGTGATGTTTGGAGAAATAAATTCCTTTTAAGATGTAATTTCCAGGATACTTTTTGCAGATGAATGTATCTGCAGTCATTCTGGCTCTGGAAACACTAGGAAATGCTGGAGAGTCAAGGTTAGGCATTCTTTCTGGTGCCAGTCAAATGGAAACCTAGTGTCAGAGTTTGTCATGTGTCCACCAAGTTGGTATTTTTTATGCTGGCGATGATAATTTGACACAGTTAGCATTTGGGGTCAAATTTTTCAATCCTGACTTCTTACTGATGCTGGCCTCTTAAAAATAAGAATATCCATAAGGACCTATGAGGTCAAACTTTATGGACCTATAAGGTCCATTTAGCCTACTATCCCATCTCTGATAGTGGATTGACCCATAAAAGGTAGAAGGAAAGGGTATTAGAGCAGGGCAGGCGAACAGGGATACTTCACTCAGCCTCCCACAATTTATGGCTCACAATTTATATAAGCTCACAATTTATATAAGACAGACAGAGGTAGTCTTATTCTAACATCTCCACAATGGTCCTTAGCAATGTCTTTGTTTAAAATTCAAGTATTCATTTGCCTACTTGGACTTCAAATAATTTTGGAGGCCTATTTATATTGAAAGCCAGGGGCCCATTGGACAACCCAGAATATATTTCTAAGTGTGAATCACCACAGGCAGCATATCTAGTTGTGCTTGGAAACATGAACCCGTATCAGCTGCCTTCGTTATAGTATTACACTTGAGGGGAGAAAGTGAGATGAAGAAATTAAACCCCACATCCAATTAATGAAACAAAAGGAGTGGATTGTGGATTTACAGCCAGATTTTCCAAAGTACTCAATACCCGAAGCTCTCACTGGAAGATGATAGTTCAATTTTCTAAGCAGCTCAGTGCCCAATATGTGAAGCCCTTTTGAAAATCAGCCTTAGACCCTTAGTGAGGGGTTTCTGAATGGTTGGCCTTTAGGTTTGCAGCTGAAGGAACCCTGGCAGACATTCAGGAGTCATTTCTAGTGCTTTTGGGCTCTTCAAATGAGCCCCAAGCTGTGGAGGTGACGCAGGTGGAGTGGTGGCTGGCAGTGTGGGAGCGAAGCAAGTTGAGGGGGTTGAGGGCAGACGAAGTAAGCCCCACCACCTGTGCGTGGTCGACCCACACAAGTCACAGAGCCACTCACTGGGTAAGCAGGCTATTGCTGCTGTTTTCCCAGCCCTTGTGCTTTTCCCAACCAAAGGCACCCGATTTCTGCCTGGAGACGTGTGTTTTTCCTCACAGTGAGGCTTTTCTGATTGTCTGTGGCTAGAAGCTTGGAAGAGCTGGCTGATAAATTACAGTACGCTATCCATAAAGCCCAACTATCGCCCAACTATCTTTCCGCCTCCTATACTTCTGTATGCATTCATGGACTTGCAGAGGCATTTGAGTGCCAGCAGGACTATTTGGAAAGCATGAAGGCATCTTGGAGCGGTTTGAGGTGACAGAACTGGGCCTGAGATGCAGTGAGTGTAAACGCTCAAACAACCCGTAGGCCAGCACGAGGTCAGACAGCAAATGCATGCGTGGTAAATGTAGAGGAAACCCTTGCTAAATCATCACTTGACCTACAAATCCCTGGAGCAGTGCTTCTATCCAGCCACGCAGGTGTGCTGCACCTCCTCCTGCCTCTTCCCATGGCCATGATCAGATGGATGGAGGAGTGGGAGAGGGTTTTGCTCGGTCACCCGAGGGTATCAGTGAGCGCTGCTGAGTGGGGTTGGTGCATTGTAATTTACTGCTGCCGTAGATCAGCAGCAAATTACTATCCCTTGGAGCAAAGGGGAGGCAGAGATTTGATTCTCTCCCGATGCTGATGCTGAGGAGGCAGAGTTATCCATGGTGCTTGGGGCAAAGATACAATCTGGCTCTCCATTGTTAGCGCTGTAGTTTTTGCATGGGATTATTAACACAGGCATAAATGTAAACAATGCGCCCACAATTTATAGGGACTTATATTAAAAGTTCAGATAAATAAAAATTGATCACTTAGCAGAAAGAAAGCTCTTTGGCTATGGGCATAATTTTATTTTCAAATAGCTACAAATATGAAATTATTCAACTCAATTAATTGACTGTGCAGCTTTATGAGAATGAGCATATGGCTACAAAAATCTTTTTCTCCCTTCTTCTGCTGCATGTCCCCCCCCCTCCCCCAGTGGTAATCAGTCTGTGTTTAGACCTGGAAATTCAATGCACCATAAAAACTATTAGAATTTCCTGGCGTTGTGAAGCATAAAAATCTTTGTAGTATTAAGCTCATTATTCCGTTATGTCAATTTAATAAAGATTAGAAATACTTTTGGTCTGGTTCAAAAATTTAAAGAGAGAAATTTCTAAATGAAAACCAGAAAAGTTTTTTGTGTGGTACAAATGCTTGTGACAGAACCTACCAATTGAAGTGTTTGTGATGGAAAACAGGGACAAAATTTCAGAGATATTTTTGTGAAGCGTGCCTGTTTTTCAACCAGATCTTTACACATTAACAGAAAGCGAAGTATGATAACTCTGCTCTTCGTAATGACATACACAACACATGGAATTCCAAACAAGTATATGCAAACACATGATTAGCAAAGCAGATTGTTACCCAAATTAATCCCAAAGCAGATTTTAAACTAAATCACTTACAGGAAACAAAAGCACGTTTCCTGAAACTTTCTTTATCAGCTATGTAATTGCACAAGTTGTAATGTTGTCTTAGGGCTGAGCTGTCTCTTGCTTTGCCAGCAGATAGAGGGGACACCTTTTCACGCGCTGGCATCGGGGTTTGGGAAGCCTCGCTGGCGAGCGGCTGCTGTGAGCACAGGGTTTCTCACTTCAAGCCAGTGGGGAGCAAGGGATGCGCAGGGCCCCTTCGCCTGTGAGTTCCTGCAGCTGAGCCTGCGTGCGGGGAGAAATAATGTGCTGCCAGCGTTCATAGGGCAGAAGGGACCCTGTTCAAGGCAATGTTGGAAAAACTCAGCTGCATTTTTCTGCGGGCAGAAATTCACAGGGGACGAGGGGCTGGTAGAGGCCATCCTCAGGCATCCCCCTACAAAGCTGCCTTGGTCCCAAAGCACAGATGAGCTTCTGTAGCTTTTCAGGGGGAGAAAGGGCTGAAGTCTTTGTGCTTGTCTGCTGATGCTCTGTACCAGCTTTCCGCTGGTGCTCGCTAGCCTCCCCCTCTCCTGCAAATACCTCCTCATTCACCCACCCCCCCAGGGAATCACTTGAATACAGGTCTTCATACAAGCAAATACTCCTTTGAGGTGTGTGAGGGCAGACTTAGCCCTCAGTCCCCTCAGCATGAGTGGGGATGAGAGAAAGATGGATGCTCAGCCTAGTTGCACCTTTTATTTCTAGTTTCTGACCTTTAAGCAAGAACTAACTGTTCATGGCAGATTTGATCAGGTTTCCTTTACTGCGGTAACTGATGATATGTGGAGAAGCCCCATTTTTCAGGGGGAAGGGATAGTCTGTCTTATCAGGGCACATCTGTTCAGCATAGTCTTTCTTATCAGGGCGCTGAAGTGCATATTTTGGTTCACCCAAAATAGTGCTAACAAAAAGAAAAAAAAATGTAGCAGGTTCATTAAAAGGGAGCAAAAACATTGCTGCTTGTTTTCTCCTCTGGAAACAGGGCGAAAATGATCTGTCTACAGTTGATGAATTCTTAAGTGGTCAAAAGGTCAGTAATGAATGTCACCAAAATGTTTCTAGTTGGACTCCCCCAATGTGTGTAATGGCTTTTATGTAAGTAAGCCCGTGAGGTCAAAGAGTAGGAATTAACCCTGATTGCCCGAGACTGCCATTGGTATATCAGGTTCTTCTAAATCCAAATGTTCTGCACCACTAGCTAGTCTGTGGGTGCTCTTAGACCAGAAGCGTAGGTGCTGTCATGATTGGCTTACTAGGTCTCTGGAGACTCACACAGCACCCTGATGCCTCTTCACTGATAGTGAGTACCCAGAAAAGCAGGGAGAAGGAATGCGCCCTTAGTGTTCAAAATCCTCACTCTTTCTAAGAGTGACATATGACTTAAAGCTTCATGGACATTTTGCCTAATGAAGGAACCCCATATCTTCTGAAGACTCATAAAAAGTGATAAATACCAATATTTCTGTCATTAAATGATATCGTAACTGGAGCTAAATCGCCACCTGCAATGAGTAAATTAAATATTGACTATTTCATTGACTGTTAGATTTAATTTGAAGCAATCATGCAGGAGCTATAATGGCACAGAAGATGAGTGACTATTTAATCTTGGCTGTCATCCCTGTTAAGTGTTGAATAATGCGAAAAATATGCACTTGACAGAGTAAGGGAGTTGACTTCATCTTGGGTTTCTGTGTCAGGACTTCTACTTCATAAATTTGTAACAAAGCTGTTAAGAACAGCTGTTGTTGCAGCGCTCGCCTCCCTTTTAACATGGCAGGATTTGGTAACCTCAGTACTCCGTCTACAAGAGGTCCAACTTGACTCTGTTTCCAGCAGGATTGTTTGTATGAGCTAGCAGAGGGAATCCGTGCTTTTTTGAGAGCCCGTGCTCTGCCACGGAGGACAGCTGTGCCCAGGGGCCAGACACAGCTCTCATTAACCACATTGCCTTCTGCAAGCTTATCTTAGAAAGTAATACGGCCTGCTGTGTTCTGCCTGGGATAGGGTTATGCAACTCAGACGCACATACAGTGTCTTCTCCTCCTTTTCCTTTTCGCTTACTGCTTTGCCAACTCTATTAAAATCCACACCTCCGTAGCAGAAAGCTTTGTTGTCTCTTGGGGACTGCTCTCTCATTTAAAAAGAAAAAAAGCCTGGTTCCCATGGAGTGCTAAGCGCTCTCATCTCCCATTGAAATCTGTGGCATTTTAGGTGCTCAGTGCTATTTAGCATCCAAACAAGTCATGTACAGCACCACTGCTGGTGGCATTTTCCAGTTTTCACTCTCCCAGAATTGTTGGGTTTCTAAGGGGCAGCAAAGGGTGTTCTTTACAAAGAATGGGAAGTTGATCATATCCTATGCTTAAAACCCAGAGATCAGATAGAATTTAAATCTTTCTTTTCAACTGAACTAATTTTTCTTTTTTTTCAAATCTTCTCATCCTTCTCACTTGAATGCATATTTCTGGAGTGTGGAACAGACAAAGGTTCTTGTTTGCACAACTGACATTTTTCTCCCTTGCATTCACATTTCTTCATGAAACGGAGTCTCTCAGCAATGCGTTCAAACTAGTAGCTCTCTGCAGGTGAATGCCACCATAACTATGTATGATGAAGAAGTCTGCCTCACATGATTAAATTTAAAAAGCAGCTGTCATGTACAGGCAAGCATAGAAAAAACTATTAAAATGGTTCTGTTTGCCTTTAATGCCTTCTGGGTTTTCAACTTTGCTATGTTATTGCTTATTTAATTGTCTTCTCCTGCAAGTAAGGTCTTCAGCGCTAGGTGGTCAACTCCTGACCTCTCTTTCCACGCATCTGTAGCATCTTCAGCTGTAGTCTTCAGCTACCCAGAAAAGATTGGGATGAATTTAATACAGTAAATAGGATCCCTTTGCTGAACAACGTATGATCTGACTGAATGTAATTACGGGCAGTCTGTGTTGCCATATACCATCTAGAGGCTTTTAAGGCTAAGCCAGTAGGTCTGTAGGGGTTTTTTTTGCAATGTGCTCATGATCTATGAGAAATGACAGTAGAAATAAAGGGCAGCTGGCTCTTGAGAGGACAGTGACACTGATATTCCTTGGAATCGGCATTGTGTTAAACCGGGCAGCTGCTGCTGGACCTTGTTCCTAGGTTTAGTTCTGGTTTGTTATTTGAAGAAGAGTAGCAGCAGGCCCAGAGTTTCCATCTCCTACTCCTAGATGCAGAAAAGTAAGCTGGTATGAAAAGTTCTCTGCTTTGCTGTTTTGAGGGGAGGATATGTTGTGGGATGAGAGAGGTGGAACAAATCCTGTGTTGGATTTTGTGGTGTGACTGTGGCCGCTCTCGCCTGCCATCCAGGGCTTTGTAAGAGGCACTGAGAGTCCTTCAGCCTTGCTGCAGCATGGCAGGCTGGATTCAGGTCATATTTGTGCAGTTTGTTGATGGCAGACAGTTAGAACACCTGCACAAACACTTCCTCACCTGGCTGGACCTGCTGGAACAAGCACAAGGTGGCTGTTGAGATCAAAGCAGCTGCCTCGACCTTGTGCTTGGGTGGTCTCCTGCACATGATATGTCCCACGTAGGGAGTCCTGGTTTACAGATGACCTGAACCTGTTTCACACAAGGCCCTGTCCAGGTGGGTCTGCTAGCACATTGGTCCAGAGGCTATGGCTAGCTTCCAAGTTTGCTGTGCCCAGCAGCAGTGAGTCTGGTCTTCGGGGTGGCTTTGTGAAGCCCTTTGTAAAACTGTGGCTCCACTGCTCTAGGGACAGTCCTTCATGTAACCACCCATCCCGGGCAATGGCTTCAGCAGAATTGTACCTAGTTTAGACAATGTTAAGGAGCTCAAATTCAGGCCAAATATCTGCTGGGACAGCCCTCTGCATCCACTTGGGATTCAAATTTGTGCATTAGGTGGTGGAGGTTAACTCCGCCTGCTAGTTAAAACTGAACTACTTAACATTGTCTCCTTATGTCAATTAAACTAATATGTTCACCATGGAGGTACCACGCTGTAAAATTTTGCATGTTCCATTGAGCACATGGAAGAGTCCAGTGTGTGAACCACATCTTAGTCTGTTGGCAGAGGTGCTAAATGAAGTTTGTACTTCTGCAAGATAGTACAAGCAAGCCTTTGCCTGGCTTTGCTTGCCCAGGTTGGTTATGAAATAAGGAATGTGGATCTGAGATCTTCAAGTAACTGTCATCCATGTGGTCTGCTTTCTGTGAGGATGCTCCAGGCAAATGTTTAATAAGCCTGGAGGGAAAAAAAAAGGTAAAAAATCCACTAGATAATTTGCTAATTAAATGAATTATGTTTGCAAAGGTAGATATTAGAGATGACAGCTAAAATTTAAATGGAACTTAGTGATGACTGCAGGAATGAAATAGAAAGAAAACTTGCAAGTGTAAAAGATAAATGATTATTTCATGCATCTAGGGCAAGATGGATCAGACTTTTTCTTTTTTCCCTCCCTATATTTAGCAGTTCTAAGTGAATCTTCTGCATGTTGGATGTTTTTCAAGTTTGACCACAATGGCACAGTTTAGATTTCTTTTTAAGATGATAATCAAGGTAATACAGAGAAAATGGTAGCTTGAAAATTGAGTAGCTGCAAAACTAATATGCTAACCATACCCTTGATAATCTAGAATGTGCCTTCCTTTCCTAGAGAGGTAATATCTATTAAACAATTTAATGCAATTTGAAAGCAGCCATTCTGTGACTTGATGATGCCAAGGAATTAAAAGATGTACCGTTACAGCAATGCAGCTACTGGCTGACAAGAAAAAAAGTGTGACCCTGCCAACTGTTTGTTTCCAGTGTAAGTAAAGACTGTGCGGGCCCTGATTTGGAACAGCAAATTGAACAGCTGCAGATTTCTACAAGTTGGTGCTAAAGGTTTATTTTTATCGGCCCATTCTTGATCCCCCCACTTCAGTAAAAGCAGGGTTGTGCCTTCTGCTTGCTGCAGTTTACGTGTATGCTGGTGGTGACAGGTTAGCTAAAAAGTTGTGCTCTTTGGAGACAATTTCATCTGAAATTCATTTACTACCTGGTGATTTATGATAGGCAGGTAACAGACAGAAAAATCTATGTAGTACATGACTAGTATATCTTTCCCTTTCTCTTTCACTTCTTTCACTTATATACATCACAATTTAATCCTGATGTTTATTATTATACAACTGAGGCCCTAACCCTCTCTTTATAGCATAATCTCAGCACTGGAAATAATTGTGATATCACAATGTTCTGTGGTACTGAACAGTCAGTGGTTTTGTATGGATAAACATACCTGATTTTTTTAAAGTTTCATTTGATCATGGCCCCTCTGTTAAGGCAACTTAATGATATTTGGTTTATATGTCTTTAATACAGGACTCAAATCCACCACTCAGTTCCAATTTAAGATAACTATTTGAGGGCTGCAAGTAGACTGACATAGTAGATTGGATTGGGTGCTGGCCTCCTGCACGGGGTGAATTTTGCTATTTCCTTACTTAGATGAAATCCCTTTGAACTCCTTGAGAATTTGTTTGAGTGTAAATTGAGAAGGAAATAACAGTACCAAGGACTGTGGAGAATAAGTTCAGTGAAAGATTTGCTCAATAACTGAGTAAAGATTTCAGAATTTTGTCCTTTGTCTTGGCCAGAAAAGGGCTTCTCTATGGGAAAAGTATCGACAAACAAAATTACTCATCAGTGAGAATGGTCTTCTCTGGATTACATTGCTCTAAATTGTTCAGCGATTCCCAGAGGGAAGACCTACTCCATTTGAGAAACATTCCCTCCAGAAAACATTCAGGGTTTTTAATTGCATTAAATGAAATACACTGTGGCTGGATTATATTTCAAGACAGCTGATTAATTAATAAATTAGATTGGCTAAAAGGAAATGAAAGTGAATATGTAAAAAAAAGCCATTAAAAATGTGAACTTATCATACAATTAGAACACAATAAAATACATTTACTGTCTTAATTTGCATAGAGTCAGAAGGGTGAGTTTTGCCATTGGCCTGAAATATATGGATTGCTGAAAGTGGTAACAAACAGTTCAATACTTGAGTGCAGTTAGTTTTAAGTGACCACAGCTGAGAAACAGGAGAATGTCTGGCAGTGTATGAGAACCTGCATACAGAACGTGCCAATGGCCAGCTCAGGCAAAACTCCTGATAATACTCTTCACTGAGCAAAGACTTCTTTCTCTTTCAGCTATGATTACAGAATAAGGCATTTACATCTCTGAACATGGTCTTTGAGACTGAATCTCTTTCTTTTTAAAAATCAAGCTGCTTCTTAGTGTTACCTTATTGAACCATCTACCATGATGAGCCCTGAACATTTGGGGGCTTCAGCAGATCCTGCTGTTTCTAGACTTCTAGTTGTTTTCAAGCTGAAAACACATTTCAGGAGTATGGTTTCCAGTGCAGCTGTGAATTGCTGGTGCAACCAGTAGACCATGAATTTAGGCCCATTGGTTGGGAATTACAGCTAGTACCCAATCAGAAGTTATTCAGCAGATATAGACTCAGTGGGACTTGAGGCCTGCTCAGAAGGTAGATGATAGAACTAAACAATCCCTGCTAACCTTGAAATCTTTGAACCGTAGACCCTTTTCTGACTTGCAAATTCTTAGAACTATGGCTTCGCAGGAGAGAAGAGATTTTACGTTTCCAGCAGTAGGATGGACAGCTGCATGTTTGGGAGGAACTCTGGTATGGTACAAATGGCAACCAAGAAGAGACAGTGTAGGACCAAATGCAGAAAACAATCTGTGAGAAGAGAAGCTAGAAAATATAGCTGGTGGTTTTGTTTTGTTTTGTTTTGTTTTTAAGAAAAAAAAAGCTGAGTACACACAGGCAACAAACAGAAGACTTCAGATTGGTAGCCTTCCTTTAAACAGCTCTTTTAGAAATCCTGCCTTTATTGCTGTTAGAAAATGAAGGAAAAAAATTTGTCTTCAGGCTAAAGGTAGAACCGTCTCTCAGTCCTTTCTGAACATTTTAAAGCTAGCATATAATAATAATACATTCCTTAAGAATCATGCTTTGTGTGAAATGCTGAAAATGCCAGGGATTATCAAATTCCACAGAAAGCATCCTATCGAGGAAAAACACAGATATATTCCCAGGAGACCTATTTAAAGCTATTAATATTCCAACTCCTTTCAGACATTCCCAGCAGGAAGTAATAACTTTAGACCTAAGCAGGTTTTAAGATTTTAACTGTGTCAGTTGAAGCTTTTTTAAGGAAACATGCTTATCTGTAAACTGATAAAAGTGAAGACAGACTGGCTTTGGAGTCTCAGAGCTCTGAAATAAGACACGGAATAAACCAAGATCCTAATTTAAAATGGTGAACCACATCCTGAGCTGGTGTAAATTATGTAATTCCTTTTGAGTGAGTGAAATTTTGCCGATTAACATCATCTGAAGACTTGTCTTCCTGTTTCTCAGAGTGAATTTGAAGTCTGTAACAATTCTTTGCATTTTGATAATTGGCCAGATACAAATATCAGTGTGTTTATTCAAATGTGTGTTTATTCAAAATTGTGAGTAAAGTTACTAGTGTCCAGAAAGAAAACGGAAAACAGGTTCATCAAAGAGAGAATGGAAAAATAGATAATTACAATATTTGATTGTTGTTGTTGTTGTCAGTCTTCTTTTCCTGGTAGTAGACCGTTGGAGTCAGAGACTCTGAAATGGCTATTTTAGGTTAATCTTCATTTTAGTATCCTCACACGGGATTTGTTCAATGTAGTTGAATGTTGCAAACCTTTTTTGTGTTGGGTTTTGTTTGGGGGTTTTTTTTAATCATTCCTGCACATTAAATTTTTTACTGAGATGTTTTAATTTTATAAGCTTGTCCAAACCCAGAAAAACTTTACTGGTAATAGAAATGTTGAAAACTTTTTGAACACTTTCCAGGATAGGAAGAATACTGATTCTGTTGGATGCCTAGGTTAGAAATAATACCAGTTTCACCAGAGTAGCCTGTAATGATGCCCCACATCGGATCTCAAATCCACAAGCTATAGAAACACAGTTGATAGTAGGACAGGTTGCAGTGATATCACTGCTTTGGAGCGGTCTCTCACCAAGCTAGAGCTTGTAGTAGTGCCCTCTCTGAAATGGTTAGGATTGTGTGAACTCAACTCAGCCTCCTGAATACAAAGTACAAAAGTTTTGCTTCAACTAATGATGAAAATTGGGTTTGATCGAAGCCTGGACTTTGCATTGAAACAGAGGGAACACCTATGTACCTTGTATTTAAAAACTCCGCAGAGGGAATGGTAGTCCTGGGTGAAGACAGATGAGGGCAATAAAGTGACTACTAAAGCTGGAGCTGCTAGACCATGCCCTGGGCTAAAAGAATTCCTGACCTCAAGATTTAGATGAAGCCAACAAAAGGTGGGGAAAAGAAGGTTGCATCATCCTCATTTTACACATGGGAAAGCGAAGCAGAGAAGGGTGTACCTTAGGTTTAAAAACAAAGTGACAGCACTTAATCCAGATTCCCAGCTAGAGCTCTGCCCACCGGACCTTTAATTAAGATAGAGTTTTGGCCTAAGTTTGAATCATTATCCTCTGATTGCATGTGGTAGGCAGCTATAAAGTTGCTATTCTCTCTCTGTAATAGTGAGAATGAAATGATAGGCAGAGATCTCTAAACTAATGATTTTTGAAGCATAGAAGGTGTTTCCATACATGTGAGCTAGGAGTGAGCAGGCAATACAACTGAATCTTGAGGCTCAGATCAAAATCTCAAACATAGTTCCTATAATGAAATGCTGGTTTTCTCTGTTTTGGAAGAGGTACTTACTGGAATGATGAAATGTCAGGAGCATAAAACTCTAAAATCCTGTGTACTGAATAGTTCTCATGATAAATGATGCCTCAGGGTAGAAATGCAAATAAAGAGATACTTGAAGTACAGTTGCTTGTGGATTAGATATTCAGATCCTGCTTCTCAGCTCTTATGCTGGAGTAAGCTGATATGACACACGATTAAAATCAATGGAATTGTGCAGGCATAGAACTGGTGTGCATGGGGGTGGAGAATCAGTGCCTTGCATTCTTAGGAGGGCTGCCAGTTGCTAAGGTAAGTTCACGTGCTATAAAATGCTGATGATTTAAAATCAGGTACCCACTAAAGTGCCCATACGGCCTCTTTTGTTCCCATTGATTTTAATGGGGAGTGAGAGTGTTCCTGATGCTATGGCAGGAGGCCTGATCTGGGCCTGTCTGCAGGCCTTACTTATTTCTGGCTTATGCTTAAGGGCCTGATCCTGCTGTCCCTATGTGATTCACAGAGCAACAACTATTGTGTGAAAGGGCTGCAGGATCAGCCCGCATCTCCTTCATTCTCTGGTTACTAATTTTTAAAATATGCTGGAGGAAAAATAATGTGACTAATTAATTATGCTTTTTTTCCTTGCAGCTCTTTAAATGTAAGGTCAGATTTCTAATGATGAGAATTTCCATTGAGAATTACTCATGAAAAACCCAACCAAACGTTTTCCTCCAGTACAAGAAATTCCTCTTAAAAGAAGCATTAGAAACAATTAAAATATTTTAAAAGTTAATAAAGAGCACTCTGAAGTGGGAAAAGGAAAGCTATGTTCATCTATTGAAGTATTCAGAAAGAATTGTTCTTACAGTATCTTCCAGGGAGTCTTTTAATGTAAATGTAATTAAGAGCGGAATTTTTCAGGAGTTCATTCTGGGAAGGTTGTTCACTGAGATTTGTGCCTTTTACTTCCCTTCATGCATTTTATCCTTCTTCCACCGGAGGATGGATTTTCAAGTTGGGCAGCTCTAGAAGGAATGAAGCAAAGAGGAAGGGGAAGCATAAGGGAAAAAAAGCCAGACTGCAGGTTGCATTGCTGCTGCAGCAGACCCCCCAGTGGCAGGTGTCATTAGCTGCCTGGCCATTTCTTCACCAGAACAATGCCAGCCTGCATTGTTAAAGGGGTGCCTTCTTGTCCCCCTCATCTTCCTCGTGGCTGCACATGCATATGCGTATGTGTAAGCGTGTATGGGATTTTATTCCTCTTTCCACTCTCTCCTAAAGGATAATTGGAGGAAGAGTCAGAGAAAGGAACAGCTGGCAGGTTATACAAATGGTTTTAAGGAGGGGTCACCCAGGGGGATGTATATATCCTTGCTCACAAAATGGCAGCCTGCAAAGAGATTTACCAAACACATTCTGGCAGATGGACTTCTGCTCCCAATTACCAAAGACAGATGCAACTCTAAACAACAAATCCACAAGCGCTTGTTGTTAAGGAACTGCACTTCAGTCATAATCAAACAAAAAAGTCCTTTAAATGCCTTCATCCTCCGTGCCCTCATGCATATGGAACTTTGAATTTCATGTATGTTGCATGGAACTTCTTAAAAGACAATCACTTTTAATGGTGCAAAATGTCACCCCTCCTCCAGCAGGGAGTTTTAACTGGTTTCTTTAAAAATTCATTTTGAACATGACTTTCTGTCTGATTCAGAAGAGTTTATTCTGGAGTACTAAAGACTGAAACTCTTGCTGAACTTTAATTGTGAAACATCTTAGAGGTGATCAAGGACTGACTCTAGTATATAGTCCAGAAACTGGATCTGGGAAACTGCAGGCCTGTTAGTTGGATCTTGGTGCTGGGGAGAGTTACAGAACAGGTCATCTTGAGTGCCATCACACAGCATATGCTGGACAACTATCGTGCCAAGGTGATTGTGCCCAGTCAGCATGGGTTTGTTAAAGGCAGGGCCTGCTTGACTAACCTGATCTACTTTTATGACAAGGTGACCCATTTAGTTGATGAGGGAAAGGCTGTGAATGTTATCTACCTGGACTTCAGTAAATCCTTTGACACAGTTTTCCACAGCATTCTCCTGGAGAAACTGGCTGCTCATGGATTGGACAGGCATACTCCTTGCTGGGTAAAAAAACTGGCTGGGTGGCCAGACCCAAAGGGTTGTGGTGAATGCCGTCAAATCCAGTTGGCAACTGGTCACAAGTGGTGTCCCCCAGGTCTCAGTACTGGGGCCAGTTCTGTTTAATATCCTTATCAACGATCTGGAGGAGGGAATCAAGTGCACCCTCAGTAAGTTTGCAGATGACACCAAGTTGGGTGGGAGTGTCGATCTGCTTGAGGGTAGGAAGGCCCTACAGAGGGATCTGGACACGCTGGATTGATGGACCGAGGCCAACTGTATGAGGTTCATGAAGACTGAGTGCCAGGGCCTGCACTTGCATCACAGCTACCCCATGCAATGCTAAAGGCCTGGGGAAGAGTGGCTGGAAAGCTGCTCAGAGAAAAAAGACATGGGGGTGTTGGTCAACAGCCGGCTGAACATGAGCCAGCAGTGTGCCCAGGTGGCCAAGAAGGCCAACAGCACCCTGGCTTGTATCAGGAATAGTGTGGCCGGCAGGGGTAGGGAAGAGCACGACTTGGCAGTGGTGAGGCCACACCTTGAATACTGTGCTCAGCTTTAGGCCCCTCACTACAAGAAGGACATTGAGGTGCTGGAGCGTGTCCAAAGAAGGGCAATGAAGGTGTTGAAGGGTCTAAAGAAGAAATCCTATGAGGAGCAGCTGAGGGAACTGGGGTTGTTTAGCCTGGAGAAAAGGAGGCTGAGGGTAGACTTTATCTCTCTCTACAAATACCTGAAAGGAGGTTGTAGGAAGGTGGGTGTCAATCTCTTCTCCCAAGTAACAGGTGATAGGACAAGAGAAAAAGGCCTCAAGTTGCGCCAGGGGAGGTTTAGGTTGGCTATTAGGAAACATTTCTTCACTTAAGGGATTATCAGGCACTGGAACAGGCTGCCCAGGGAAATGGTTGAGGCACCATTTCTGGAGGTATTTAAAAGACTTGTAGGTGTGGCCCTTAGGCTCATGGTTTAGTGGTGGACTTGGCAGTGATAGGTTAACAGTTGGACTTGATGATCTTAAAGGTCTTTTCCAACCTAAACGATTCTATGATTCTATTTCCAAACCCTTGGCTCCAAGTTAGGGGAGTGATTTGTGGCTCAAATAAGTAAGGGTTTTGACTCTGGCCAAGTTGAATGTGCATTGCATGTGCTGTCATACCAAACTTCTTTGTGTATCCACACAAAGAGCTCTTTCTTATAATTGAACTCAGCAAGAGCAGTTCTACCTGTTTGCAGCTAATCACATCTTATGCTTACAGTTAGGCTGTGTAGCAGTCAGCACCTTATAGTATGAAAACAGTATTTCTTTCACTTATTGCTAGTGCTGGCACCTGTGTTTCAGTCTGCTGTGTAGTTAGGATCCATTTGTTATTGTTTTGGGGTTTTTTTAATCAAAGTTGACATTTTTCAACTCATTCAGTAGCTATCAGGAGATTTGCAATCACAGCCAAGAGAGCCAGTGGCTGTGCCAGACTACCTGGGAAGCTCAAGGCTGAGTTAGTTTAAGGAAGTTCTCATTTATTGCCTCAAGGAAAGTCTTCATTTTGCAAGGGGCAATATCTCTCTTTAACCCTATGTTTGGAAAGCCTTGGATTAAGGCTGAAATTTGGGGAAGGGGCATTTTTGATTTGAAGCAAATCGCATATGCCATGTACCAAATGCTGTGAGAAGAAATGGAAACTTAGTTTAATTCCCAACTATGTTAAAGTGACCATTGCAATCATCTAGAAGTTTCTGTGACTGGTGTTTCAGGTGTGGATTGCAGGCTGGTCTGCTAGGGAAGGAGAATGAAACAGCATAAACCAACTACAGTATCTTTTTCTGATGGAGGCACTGCATTTTTGGGTAAGAGTCTTTTGAACACCTTCAACTACCCATCCTGGGACAAAGTGTTCACACAGAAGTGAGAGTTCCTCTAAGCTCCTCTTAAAAGTTCTTCCTTTGTCTTTCACATCATTTTGCTTCTTCCTTGCTCTTGATGACACCGTATCTATGTTGTATCTCCCTGACTCATCCCCAAGTTTTTCAGATTGTTCCAGTTGCTTTGAAGGCTGTTTGGACCAAGGCTCACTTTTGTGTGCTGGTAGGGACACTATGTGTCCTCCTTGACTAGCCCCTTAAGAGCTAGGAATTAATTCTTGTCCTCAGTCAAGTGAGAAACGAATAGTTGTAAAAATAGCCGTGATATTTAGTTGTTAAGTATGTGTCACTGAAATATTCTGCCTATCTGGAAACAGTCTCGGTCACCACATGAGAATGCGCTGACAGAAATTAAATGTGAGCCTCCTTGGTTTGACAACACACAGAGCATGTGTGTCGTGTGCTGCTGAATTCCACAGGCCAAATGCATTTCTTTGTTCATAGATCAAAATCTAGGGGGTCACCAATTTTTCTCTACTAGGATAAAGACAGGGAAGCCAGAAGAGTAAATAATCATGGTACTTACCATTGATAGTGCAGTTCCTTTCATCTTCAAAGTGCTTTGTAAACATTAAGTAAGTAATCAGATTCTGAACAGATCCTTGAAAGGCAGCGAGACAGCCAAGTATGGTAAGCATTTGAGACACATGGCAGCGACAAAGTCTGCAGCTACTAGGATTAGTGCTGGGAGGAGTGCGGAATGGGGGGGACATGGCCCAGGGACCTGTCTTGCACTGGAAGGAATCTTGTGGAAGATACAGCGTGCGTAAGGGGGCTGGGGAGAGACGGGTGCTGGTGGAAAGGAGAGGGGGAATGTTGTGACCGATGTGAACAGCTATTCATCTCTGAGACCCTCTTAGAGCTTGTCAAGAAATCCTTGCATTTTCTAAATGCAGTGATCAAAAAATTACCTGCAGGAGATGCAAGCGTCCTGAGCAAGGAACAAGACCTGCTTATATCTATGAACCTAAAAGGCGTAAGATATTGCATGTGCTACATACATGCACATGCCTCTCTCCCCAGGACATATAACCATAGTCTAATCTCTCCATGAAAAGACCCATCTGTCCAGGCTGTTCAAACGACATTTACACTTCAATGGCCTGTGATCATCACTGTTCAGTGGCTTCCTGTATATTATGGAGAAAGAGGTACAAAATTAGTTTTTCTGCACTCACTTCCAATTGCCTAGTGTGAAATGATTTTAAGGCCTGTGGAACATGAGGCAGCGTTTCACAGAAATGTCTTCTTTCTCTTAGATGACATCATGATTACATCCCTGCTACCAAAAGAGAATAGAAGGGATTTCTAATCTGGCTATTTTCTGATATCCTCCAGATCAAAAGGTGTTTGACCTCTCTTCGAACTCAGGTCACTGTTACTAAGGGGACTGCCCTCGTGTCAAGAAACTTAAGTTCTGCCTTTTGCCTTGGAATTAGCGCTGGAAGTGTTTGAATATTGTTCAGTTTACGTACATCTTCAACCATGACTCAGATGCATTTAGCTGGTTGTAGACAATTAGGATGGAAGGGGAATCATGTCAAACTTTTATCACCACAGCATTAAATAATCTGTAGGTTTTATATTTAAAACAAAGGACTAATTTCTTAGTATGTCTGTTGAAATAAATAGGCTGAAATAGGTTGAAATAAGTTCTTCAGGCATTAGTCTATGCAAAACCTTAAATTAAGGAAAAAAAAAAATAAGGTTACAAATGAGAAGTGAAGGATTTTTTTTTTCATCTGTGTTCCAATGTAAGTAAAAATTAGCAATAATCACAATAGCCCCAAGATGTTTAAACATATTTACATTTTAACCTTTTCACACTATGGCTGTAATGTAACAGCATATGACTTTTAATTACTAATGACATATAAGCTGCCTTGAGGAAAAGTATCATGTAAACAAAACATTGTTTGTTAGCTTTATTTTGGCACATGTGCTGTTCATTAACAAATTAAGTTAAAACTTTATTCTAACTAATTCCTTCTCTAGTTCCTGGGAGCAATAATCCTGACAATTAATGTTACATTTTGCATTTTGTGCTTGTCTCTGTAGCCTGGCTTACTCACAAATAGTACTGGTTGAAATAAATTGGTTTCTAAATCAATTTAATAAAATCATTGCAACCCCCTTGTGCGGACATTTTTAAAACTGAATTAAGCTAACATGATATTAGCCATTCTTAAACCAATTTATGTGTCCTCGCTTGGGTGCTGCTTCAATTTAACTAAATTGATTTAGAAACCGATTTAGTTAAATCGGTGTAATTTCTGTGTGTGTAGACCAGACCTTAGATTCATCATAAATTACTCAAAGTATCAGTTTATCTAATCAGAATGCATTATAAAATGTTCATGGTTGTGAGAATAAACCAGAATCAGAGGCAAGGATTATAGGTGAGAAGTTTCTATGAGGTGCTTGGTCAAAAGTCAGCAAACAGGGCACTGGCAGGTGTAGATTGGTGTATCGGTGGAGTTGTACTGATTTATTCAGGTTGAGGATCTAGCAAGGTGCCCTGCACCGAGTATCGTTAAATGGTGATAATGTGATTCTGTTCTCGGATAGTACATCTGACTTTGTGTGAATCAGATCTGCACGCTCAGTTTGTCATGGCTACAGATGTGACCGTCCTGTCTGAGGATGCAAAGAACAAGCACAAGAGATCTCTGTTTCTTGTGCTTGATTTTTGAGGTGCTTATGCCAAAATATCCCGAAGGGGAAGTGAGTCCTTAGATCTTCAGCAATTGAGCATTCAAATAAAATCTCATTATACAAGCAGTCTGGCAGTGATGTTTTACATCAGCAACCAAGGAAGAGCAGGGTCAGACGTCTATTGTTGGGTAGCCATCACTCAAAAGTAGATATTATACAACAGACTATGAAAGCCTCCTTTCCAAACCTTAATATGATGGGAAGATGAATACCTTGCCAGACACTTCACGGCATTCTCTCTGTTGTTTCTGGATTAAGAGAGGTATCGATCCATGTTTTCTTTGAGAAGAGAAAAAGTGAATCTACATTCCAGTAGTGTGAAATAGAATCCAGTAATACTTTCCTCATGAAAACGATACGATTACTGCAATAGAAGTAGTCACTTATTTCTGTCACTTAGGAAAACAGTTTACAAATAACTGATTTTTACTGATTTCATCAGGGAGCACATATTTAGTTTCGTCACAAGTGGACCTGGCTGTAATAGGTTGATCAGCATTTATGAGTACAGTCATTCAGTCCAAGGAAAGTTCTCAATGGCAGTCAGGAATTTTCATTTAGGAAAGAGCAGAGTAATCTGATAGTGTTTTTCTTAGATCCATGTTTGCTAAAGCCCTTGTCCTTTGAGAATGTGTGCAAAATCTTACCTGTCATTCATACTGTAGCTGAGCTCTAGCCCACTTTCAGTATGTCAGGCCCTTGGTTTATTGTGATACTTGAACAAGGCTTACTATGGACAAAAAAACACAAGTTTTTGCAGCGCAGCCTTGAGGCCAGTACAATATGGTCCCGATTGGCTTGCTAGAGGTAAGAATCTTTACTAATTGAGCTATGACTTACTCTCTTGTTGCCACTCCTTGGAGACCAAAGTCAAGAGCATGACTCCTAATTTCCTATAGTTTTCCTGACAACACAACTAACAGTTAAGTACTGCTCCTTTTTACATTAGAACCAAACCACCAAAAGAGGTACTGAAACTTTCTTGCAACATGATGCTCTTTGGGAGGAGGACTTATAGATACATAGATCCAGAGATGACAAGCAGCTTGTCATCACATTTTTTTTTTTTCCATGAAGGTAAATTATTTATTTCATTAAAAGGGTGGACAATTAATAAGTTTATTATCTTTCAGATCTTGCAGAGGTTTACTTGGGTCTCTTAATTAGAACAGGGTTCTTTTTTTTCTCTAGCAGGAAGAAAGTCTTTCTTTTTCAGAAAGAACTAATTTAGCATAAAATGTATTTAGTGTCAGGGCTTAATAGAATGAGTAAATCATCATCTAATGCAATAATATCTTAGGCGAGTTAGAAAAATTGTCAGAACATGAAGTAAGCATTGGTATAGCGAAATCCCAGCAGAACATATCTAACATGAAAAGCTGACTAATAAAATTCCTAGTTTGGCTAATAATTTTTCAAAGCATTAATACTCCAGCTAGTATGTGGAGTCTTCCACCTTTAGCACCATGAATTATTCGAACTCTGAAAACACATTGTAAATAAGTTATAACTGTGAGTGCGTTCACAAGGATCTTTATGTTTCCTTTCATTACAATGAAAAATTTCACGTAATTAAGAACCTGACTTCTACTGCCAAAGAGGAATAATGGTTAAAGGTGGATATGAAAAACGATGCTGAGTGTGTAAACATGGAAACATACTTTGAGATAAATCTTACTTCCAAATCTATCCCTGTCAGCTACCATCTGAATTCATATTGCACAGAGAGGGTATATAGAATGCTGCATCCATCTCCCTGAAAAGCAGGGAATATAGAGTACAAGCAAACCCAAACCTCATTAGCTATTATAATTTCTTCTGAAGGTATGTAGTTCGCAGTGTCTTGGTAAAGTGCATTAGCTGTCAGGCTTTTTAAATGCCTCATAATAAAAGTGCCAGCTGCCGACAAGCTAGCCTTCTCTCCTCCCCCTCCCAGTGCATGCTGGTTTTATGGTTGCTAACGCGGTTTTTATTAGATATTCTGCTTTAACTAGCAGAAATTAAAGTGTGTAAGTTTTGAAAATCCAATGATGAGAGACAAAGAAGGCTGTGTGCTCTGCTCGATCTTTCATCAGGAACGTGAAGAAGTGAGTGTAGCCATGGAGGCTCTCAAAGGCATTCAGGGCAACATAGCTACACTTCTTACGCAGCAAGGAGCAAATAGGAAAAACGTCTTTAAAATTATGTAAGATGTTTTACTTTTTTAAAATGGCTGTGTGAGTATTATTCCAGCCGTAATTTTGAACACCTAAAGTAAAAGATCCTCCACTGGAATTGCTTTGCTTATAGCTATTAAAGGCAATAGATTTACATGACCTTATATTGGCTGAAGAAAACACTCTCCTCTTCCAAGCTCGTTTGTGTTTCCAGTGATGTTAATAGGAGCTGTGTTGTTATGCATGTGAATGAGAATGGGACTGTTGTAATTCACACACTTGTATCCCCAACTAGAGTCCAAAGTCAGCTCTGATTTAACATAACAGTAGAAAAATCAGTTTTCACTCATTAGTCTTCACATTTTCAGGCAGGGAAAGCACAGATGCTTAAAGATTCTTTCTGGACAATGTGTAAATAACTGTAAAATGGCTAGAAAAGGCGTTTGAGTGAATTTAAGTTAATTCCTTCTGATCCTTCGCTTTAGTTAAGATGCATTGGTACATTGGCAGAATTTACCCCACCTGAGATTTAAAGAGTTTTGCAATTCTCAGATCACAGCAGATGAGTGAAGCAGTCTTGTGAAGCGTCCTGAGTTCAGTTATATTTTTCACTGGATATTGGTTTTCCAGATCCATTTTCTATTGTGTATTTCTTATAAATTAATTTCTCAGCAGAGCCTTGGCTCAGTTCCTGCCCTTGTTACCAGCTCTTTCTACTAGGTTGGAAAAGACACATATGACTACACAGTGCCATGTGTACTAAGTTTTACTTGCTCTTGGTAGCTATTCAGGACATATTTAGGAGTGTCTAGGAAATACACCTCCCCCTATAGATTGTCTCCGTTGATAATCCTAAACCTAGTTCTCTGTCTCCTCTATAGTAGTCAACAGTAAAATCTGTGTGTTTTGTAAAGGATGAGGTGTGATGCAATTTATCAGTGTTTGAGGAATTGTTTGGGATCCCGGGAAGAAAATGGCTTCATTAGGACTCAGTTTATTACTGGCACTTTATTGTGACCGGTGCTTCCGCTTCCCCGTGAAAAAGGCTATAACTAGATCAAAGGTTTTCAGCATGACCTGAGGGGTCTGGGAGAGGTAACAAAAAGGCTCAGAAGGCCTGAGGAAGCCAATCATATTATTGCTGTGCTTAAATTTATTGCTCTGATATTAACACGTGCACAGGAAAATTTTAGGAGTGCACGAATAGGAAAAGTTCTGTTGCTTTGCATTAAGGTTACAAGACTGTGCAGCGGTATTACAAGCATTGATAGTTAAACTGGGCACTTAGAAAAAATGGTTTCTTTTATACAAACGGTTCCTTTACTGCCCTTTGTCCGTGCTCAGAGGTCTTAAAACCCTTATAAAGGAGTGCTACATTGCATTTCAAGCCTCTTTTCATTAACAAAGCAATGTCCATGAGAATTCAGTCCAAAGCGGCCACGCGTGAGTTTCAGGAGCTGCCTGTGAGCCAGGTGGCTCAGTCTTTGGGGAGATTTCTTTAGGATGAGAGAGAGAGGAATTCTCCGAGCCAGTGTAAGTGGCACCTGGGTAAGCAATAGACTTTGCAACAGACTTTACTACACAGAGCCCTGCTGCTTTACTGCCATCCTTATTGCCTCCAGTCATGTCCCACTGGGTTTCTGTGTGCCTGGGCCCTCGGCGCAGGCAGAACAAAGACTGATCTGAAGTGGGAAAGGAAGGGAGGAAGAGGAATATATCAGGGGAAGACAATGCAGTGTAAACATTGAACAGTGGCGTCCATGTGACTCGGAAATAACAATTGGTGGGCAGGATACAAAAATCCACCTAGCATAACAGGCAATCAAAGTGCCGGTGAAAATCAAGCTCATTTGGAAGACGATTTGTTTGTGTTATTTGTGAAGAATGATGCAAAACTGCTGTGTACTTTTTTCTTTGCGTTCTTTGTGCTGCTTTTGTTTGCATTTCCTGGAATATGTTATATTATACATCTGTGATAATGTTAGATCTCACAGGTGGAGGAAAGAAATGAGATATGAGACAGGAGGGACACTAGTAGATTTTATTACTATTATTGGTTAGAAAATAAGAAAGATGGAATTTGAACATATTTACTATTTTTTATCAAGAGTTTTGAAGTGTAAATTTTCTCCCTCTGTTATGCCTTTCCAGATGGGAATAGTAAAGTGGTTTAAACCTTGAAAGCATGTGTAAGTAATCTTAAAGTAAAAATCACTACAGGATATTGCTCTTAGAAAACAAAACCAGTAAAATCGGGAAGTCCAAGGTCAACTCAAAGAATACCTAAAGCTTTATTTAGTTACAGAGATGCTCAATTAAAGCAAGCCAAAACAACCTTACTTTATCCCTCCCATGGTATCCTCCAGTAATTATGTATTACAGGATGTGTAAGAACAGATGAAATTACACAGACTGACATTTTCCCTTAGTTTTTCCTCCTCCTCTGGGTATCACCAGAGGTCAGTTTTACAGTTTTCTGGACTGAGATTTCTATCTCGAGTTGTCGATTACAAGATGAGTGGTTCATAAAACCAGCCACTCGCTAGCATCCATGGTTAGTCTGAGGATGAGGCCCCAGGCTTGACGTGTATAAGGCTGCTTCAGTGACTGAATGTGCAGTTCCAGTATCAGCAATCGTTTCAGCGGGGACTGAGGTGGGGTCAGGAAAGTGGAATAGGTACATTTTGATCCAGTGTTCCCCATCCCAGAGGTGACTGGTTCACTTTGTGTGTTAGAGGTGGAGGGTGGAAGTGGCAGCGTTGTTCCTACCAGCCGACTGCAATGCGGAGTCACCACATGAGCCGATAGTTCCCTCCCTGTTAAAGCAGGCCTGTTATCAAAGGGATCAGGCATTTCTCTCTTGTTGATGACAGAGGGTTTGGCCAGTTTCTTTCCACAAAATCTCCTCGTTTTCTCTTTGAAGGATGATCTCATTGTTACATGTGCTCTTAAAGCTGACTTTGATCAGTGCTGTGTACAGTCAGGTTCATGGATGTACGCTGAGAAGCAGTTATGCCTGCCTTTCAGTGCAGCGTTCTGACCTTAATAATTTTGGCACTCCAA
Source organism: Podiceps cristatus (assembly GCA_000699545.1). NCBI lineage: Eukaryota > Metazoa > Chordata > Aves > Podicipediformes > Podicipedidae > Podiceps > Podiceps cristatus. The sequence goes on along the minus strand of JMFS01029379.1, from coordinate 11,508 downwards.
ATCCACAGCCCAGCATCGACAAATTAAACTTTTTTTTCTCTTGGCAGGCTGTACTTTACTCATGTGAACTATAATTTTCTCCTGCTCTTCTTCTCCATTGTAGAGGTTTTTAGCTTTATAGATTTAAAAACTAGTCATGGTGTGGCTTATTTTGAAGAGATGTTGAGATGTAATGAAAGGAGCTTGCCAAGGTAAAAAGGAGCAAAATGACCTGTTTGTTTTAGGAAGAACATTAACAATTCACTAAGATCAAATTCAGCCATGGATTAACTGTGTAATAACATTAATATTTCCCCTGCAGTTATACTCTATTGATTTGTACTGGAATTATATTGCTTTTTCTTACTGTATTTTCATAGTTGGATTGAAACCATAAGGCCTTATTGTCACAAATTCTGAAACGATTTTATGCTTTCTGTTCCACATCGCTTCGTTGTCTGTTGCATTTGGGAGTACCAAAAAGTGGTATGTGCGTCCCCTGGGTGGTACGCAGGCCATGTCAAAGTCTGGCAAAGAGCATGGAGCTCAAGGACGGGGCGTTTGAAACTCTGATTCAATGGCCATAGCTGTCCCTACTGCTGCTTGTCTGAGGGCCCTTGGCCCTGGCCCATGTGATACCACTTCTGCCAGAGATGTTATTTACCGCAGGAGGATCGGGCTGGTTATGCCTGGGTCAGTTACCTTTGCTCCTTGACTTCTTTCTTCCTGGCATATGTTGTATTTATTTTTGTGGCACTCTACTGCCTATGTTTAATCCAAATTTGTCGGTGATCTCCACCTTTATTTCCTCCTCTGCTTGCTTCAGCTCACGTTCTTTGTGGTGTGATCAGGAAATCTCAGTGTTTTCTGATGTCTGCCTATGTTAAGCCCACATTAGCTTTCAGTTGTCCCCCATTACTAGAAGGCCCCAAATTTAAAATTAAAATGTACTATCATCCTACTCAGACCTACTGTTATCCTCCTTTTTCATTATTCTAGTTTATTAACATTTGAAGGCCTGAGAAGAATGCAGCGAGACAATAGAGGACCTTGTAATGTGATGACTTGGATGCAGACACAGCAGGCAGAGCTTCAGAAGATTAGAAATGGTAATACTTGTAATTAGAAATTCTGCAGTCAAGTAATGTTAGTTAGGAACCCGCAAGCAGAATTTAAGTACTCAGATTAATCTATACGGTGTGAAAATAATTATGTCAATCCAAGTGTTTCACCATCAGGCTATCTCTGGGATCAGTCCCTTGGATCGATCTTCATTTTGCATTCTAGTGATGCAGACACGGAATACGAGGCATTAGTGAGTAGGGTGTAGGGTGTGCCACTAAATACAGTGTGTAACTACTGCCTTCCACAGTAAGGGAAACAGAACTACCCAATTCTGGGTTTGTGGAGTTGCATTTACATACACAGCCTGTCCTTGTAAACTGTGCTCAAAAATACTGCAGCACTGGAAAGCACTGAGCTGGGCAGAGGAAAGTTTATGGTAGGTACAGGTGAATACCCGTTTTTTTTTCCAGCTGATTGATAAATGACATTACCATTAGGCAAGTGTGTCTTAATTTTCTTCAGCACTGAGTGGGTACATTTCCTGTCCCTGTCTCCAGGAGAGCTGTTGGCATTGAACACCTTGTTCATGATTTTCTTCTTAGGGAATTTGTCATTGTATAAAGCAGTAAATATTGATCTTGTAAGGATCACAAAAGCAATCACCCTTTAACTAGCACTAGAAATACACAAATTTTGGCAAAATCATGAATACTTATAATTTTTTTTCCCTGGTTGAGTTCTCTCTCTGCTCTTGTATGTTACTTAGCAAGTCAGGGATCCCCATGCCTGGGTATGGCTTGTTCTCTGACTGTTTTGTTTTGGTTGGTTGGTTTTTTTTCCCTTCATCTGTACCTGCAGTTTCTCTGTTTTTGGCAGCATGACTTTGTTCCTCAATGTGCTTATCCTACATGTGTTTCTCAGGCTAGTTTTCTGAGCTCCAGCTTTTACACTGGCTTGCTTTTTTTCTGGGAAGACCAACCAACCTCTTCAGTCAATCCCCTGCAGATACTGTATAGTCGGGCTGATTTTCTCAGTCCTCAGCCACTCCATCACCTTAAGTGAAACCACTTGAGATGGAGCCATCAAGATGTAGCGACCATTTCTTGTATGCAGGCTGGAAGATGCATGCAAAAGTGCTGCCAGCACAGGGCAGGCTCCCCGTGACACAGCAATCTCATGACGTACACCAGAGCTCCACATAGGCAGTCTCCTGCATTGTCATGCACAGCAAATCCTTCTGTGTATCTTCTTAGTATTTAGAAATCAAGGGCTTCTTAAGTTACAGCAATTAAAAAAAAAGCTACTGCACAAGATCACTTCAAAAACCTGTCTTTTCTAAAACACGGGAGGCTAAGAATATCAGTTCAGAAGCTGAGGTGAAAAAGGTGGCGGATTTATTTTAATGAGCATTAAAAATCCTCAGTCATTTAAATGCGACTGTAGAATCAATCTTTCACTGGCTAGGTTAAACAAACATCTGTGAGGGAATGTCTAGATACACTTGAGTGCATTTGAGCCTGCCTCAGAGCAGGAGTGCAGAGATGACTGCCTAAGGTCCCTGGGACCCAACATTTCCTGTATTTCTATTTCTTTATTTGCATAAAGAATGCATCTTGATTCTGAAAACTGTACTCAAATATATCCAGCATTCTTTACCAGGGTATATCCTGGTTTCACTTCCACTCTAGATCATTATATTTTTAATACTGTAATTGACATAATTAGAAATATCGATTCCATTTCAAATGAAGCAATTTAACTGTAAATGTGCCAAGAGGCCCCAAAATAATCAATCTACTGTTGCTTTGCTTGCATGAATGAATCTTGATCCAGAATCAGCAGGGGTTTTTTTCATTCTTTGGTCTGGATCAGTTGCCACTGATTTAGTATTGTCCCCAGCACATGTATTTTTTGGATTGCTTAGTGTCAAAGAGATGCCAAAAGGTATAAAATGAGTGTGTTAAAATAATCTCTGACAGTATCATTAGAGGGACACATCACACTTAAAATGTGAAACAATTTTCAGTTTTAGTGCATGCTTCTCCAGTGGGAGGTTTTCTGGTAAAATTTAAAATAGTATAAGTATAATCTGGGTCCTGGAGAGTGGAGCAGAATGATATTTGGCATGGGCAGACAAAATTAGAAGTTACATTACTTTTTGTCTAAATAAGACAGAAAAGTGGAGTATTTATATTGCATCATTTGCAAAAAACACTGTGTTCGATTAGATGCATATGTTTCTGAAACAAGGGCTTTGAATAAACATGAATAACGCACAAAGAAAATCTTGTTGGTCTCCAGAGTAGAAGGAACAGATTTGACTCTACAGTTTTAAAAAAAATTATCCACAAGAAACCTTTTAATCAACATATCAATTACCAAATTCTTTTTTTGTACCTGTAGCACAGCAGTGCGGGGGGGTTTTTTGTTTGTTTGTTTGTTTGTTTTTTCTCATAAAGCTTTAGGAAAGTTCCTGGATGGCATTTCTATGTAGTACTTGAAAAGAATGGAAGAAGCAGTCAGCACTACTCTAGGTCTCCCTGGAGAAAATGCCCAATCAATTCATTCCGGTGGAGGAAAACCGGTGGAGGTTCTTTCAGTAAAAGAACCATAAGAGTAATCTTTAACCGTATTTAGCATGGTAAGTTGTTTTTTTTTTTTTCCCCTTAGTGCGTTTTAGCTAAAGTCTGAAGCTGATTTTCAATGTACTACACATTTCCAGTAAAACGTGCTGTTCTTCCTAAAAATACAGACTTGGAGGAGAACAGAATGTTTAGTACCACTTAGCCAGGAGTTGGCTGTGTTCATAACTCCTGTTACAAATGTCTTTCTGCAAAAGCTGTTTGAAGCTGGTGATATAGTTGGATTCGTGGCTCAAGAAAGGTTCAGCATGGGCTATTAAACAAGCTTGTGCTTTTTCCTGGGGCTAGGCTTAAAATAATGGATGAATACTGAAGGCGAAAGGCAAAGAGTAGAGGAGCACTAGAAGGCTTGGTTTGTGTGTCACTGCCATTGCAGCACTGCGTCTTCTTTTGTAATGCAGTCGTATGTGAACTTGGCATTTTTCTTGGCATGGCATTTGGAGGCTGCTTTTCCCCCTCCCCTCTCCTGCTAATTTTATATGGATGTATGGCCAAGGAGAGATTTAAAAGGCCAGAGACAGACTCTGTCATTCTTTAAAATAAATCACTTCTGTTACGTTACACTGGCAGTAGTATCCAAAGGAAGATTGAGAAGTATAATGACATATTGCATTGCCTATTTTTATGCCTGTTGTTTTCCTGGATTGGAATGCTCTTAAAATACAAATACGTGGTCCATTTTCAAAACACAGTATAAAATCTGAGTCAGAAATAACATGTATGTTGGACTCTTTAGAAAAGTGTTAGTTTGACAAAGAGAAAAGTCGAGAGTTTGTCCATCCTCTATGTTTTTTTGTGATCCCCTGGAGGAAAGATACTGTAGAAGTATGAAATATTTCTTTCATGAGTCTCATTGGTTTACTCCACAAATCCAAACTTTTTACTTCTAGAAGATTAAACTAGGGAAAAAGAAAAAATCTTTGTTTCTGAAGACCAAGATTTTGGGTTCTTTCATTATCCTTTCATATGAATAATATTTAAGATGCTTGAGTAAAAAATTAATATCAGAAAATCAGTCAAAAACAAAGTAGACAGACATTTATTGAGGAGCTGGTGTAGTTATTACCTAACTACTGAAATGATACTTAGCATGTCAGGCTCCATTGTACAATTTGCTTGTAATAAAAAAGAATAAGAAGTACTCAATGAAAAAACAGTCCTTATCCTAGTATACATCAGTTAAGTGGTTCATTTTAGCATATACATGCATATATATATACACATACACATAAATATATATATCTACATGTATATGTTCTCTCATATGTGTGTGTGTGTCTTTGTCTCCTTGGTTTCATTATTTGATGTCTGTTAAAGAATATTTCAGCTTGTTTACACTTGTTTTAGTTAGGATATAAATTTAAATTGCTACAGCTAACTAGAATAGTCACGTGTGTAGACAAGTCTTTTGTTTCCAATACAGATGTTATATGAGAAACATAGTACAGACTTTTTCACACTTTTCCTTGAATTTCTATTCCTTCACTTTCTGAAAGTCAGTTTACCTCACAGGTACGTACTGATGCTTCTTTTAGAAATGTGTCAAGAGAAAGTCAATGTGTTGCATGTGGCTATGTAAGGTGGGCACAGCAGACGCTGCTAACTTACCACTTCTTAGCATGCCTGTTAATAATTACATTACCTAAAACCACCAGACATTGAGAATATTTAACTAATAGCCAAAACGTAGAGTGGATAATACACATTTGTAAGGAGGTTGGTGGCCCTGCCTGTGGCAGGGGGGTTGGAACTCTATGATCCTTGGGGTCCCTTTCAACCCAGACCATTCTATGATTCTATGATTCTATGATTTGCTGTTTCATGTATAACTCCCTGTGCGTTTTAGTAGTAGTCCAGATCTCATACAAACGTATTTATTAACTTTTTAATGGAGTAAAGACTTGCCCTTAAGTGTTACAATTTTAACCACACTGGTGCAGAATATCAGGGCCCTGTCTAATGGCCTTTGAATGATCACGTGTATCACTCTATGGGAGGAAAAAAAAGAAAAGGAGATGTAGCTGGTGAAGGTTCCCATTTGATTGCAGTTATTGATGAAATCCAGCAGAAGCAGAGTAAGGTCCTACAGCAGGGTATAAGACATAAGCAGTGCTTTAATTGATTACAACGTCCCAATTCAGCACAAGTCAAACATTTCAGTCTTCCCTTGAGTTTGATTTAATTTGTTTAAATGTCGTGTGCAGAAGTGGAGGGGGCTATTGGCTTCTTGACAATCTCGTTGGCATTTGATCAAAGTCAAATGTTGCTTGCACTCACCAGGAAAAAAAAAATGAGGAAAAAATAGAGTATTCAAAGGTAGAACTTGTGCAGGAAATGTTACCATTTACAGTGTACTTATAAAAGTTCCCCCCGCCTCCACTGTGTCATTTAACTCCAATTTAGATGAGGAAGAGATTTGACATCTTCCAGCTCTATAATACTGAAAGGACATGCATTTTATTTCTGCTCAAAGACTGTGTGGACAGCCTGCTATGTTTTTGACTTCAGTTTCTATCAGAAACAGAAGAAATGCCAATCTAGTAGGAGAGAAAACAGTGACCCCAGCCAACCTGCAGAAGATGCAGGAGTGGCTTCAAAACTTTTGCCATCTTACAGTTACTTTCGCACTCTCAATTCAGAGAGCACATGCTGGAGAATGGTTCACTCTCCTACCAGGCTCTTTTGCTGGTTTGTTTTTTGGGTTTTTTTGGTTTTTTTTCCAGTTCTGCTCACTGAGGTTAGACTGAAAGCAGCACAGTAACCAATGAGATGATAAAATATAGATAACCCAGCATTTCAGTGAAAGGGAAAGACTTTTTGGAAGGAATTAAATTAATTAGGAAACAAAGGCCTTTCTTAAAAGAAAATGATTCATTGATATTTTTTTCCCCCCGATTGACCATAATCAGAAGTAAGCCTTTCTGAAAATTGCAGCTGTTATTCCATTGAGTCCTAAAATATTTTTGATTTTTCTTTTTCATCATCAGCAAGGACTGACCTGTTCCTCCTCCTCATATATCTTTTAAATACCCACATCTTAATGCTTAGAAAATGATTCAGAGTAATTGGCACCATGAAGTCCCATACTTATTAGCTCTCACTGATTCAAAATCAGGTTTGCATTTGAAAAAAATGGTGTTCTTAAACATTATAACTTCAAAACTATCCTGCTTTCTGCAAATCGAGTTCTTCTCAATTACGTATTATCCACAAAATCAAGTTAAAAACCAAAGGCCTGATTACTATTATAAGAACATAATAATGGTTGGTTGCACTGAGTCAGACTGGATGTCCATCCAGGTCGGCATCCTGTCTGCATTAGCGGCCAGAAGTGAATGTGCAGGGACAAATAGAAAAGCAAGAGAAGCATATGGGATACTTTCTCAAAGACTCCCCAGCCATCAACTATTCATTTTGGGTTTCCTGAGCCAAAGTCTCCATGTATTTAGACATATTCAGTGGCATTCCTTACCATGAATATGTCTAGTTTTCCCCTGACCCCATGTGAGCTTTCAGCACCCAGAGTGTCCTTTCAAAAGGCTCTTCCATTTTGAACATGACTTCCATAGCTTTCATTTGATGCCCCATTGTTCTTACTGGATGAGACATAAGCAATGAATCTCCACCAACTTTCTCTGAGCCACTCAAGATTTAGTAAACCTCTATCATATTCTCTTGTGTCAGGTTCATGCAAAACTGAAGAATCACAGTTGTAGTCATTCCTTGTGTAAAAGGTATTCTTCGCCTTTCGTCATGATATGAAGCTATTTCAGTACCTTACTGACTTCTGAAGTTTTTCTCGTTCTAACAGTAACCTTCTGTGATGGTAGCATCAGAACAGTACTCAGGGTGCAGAACATCAGGACTTGCTTCTCTAATCTATTATCTCCTTCGTTTGTGTTTGACTGTCATATAGAGAATTAAATTGATTATAGCAGAACCTTCCCTTTAATTGTTTTTCTAATTCAGAAAAAAAAAACCCACCAGTTAGAAAATATGGAGAACTTCAGAATTAAAATTGCGGGACTTGGAGAAAGGGAGAGGGATTCAAGGTTTCCTAGGAAGAATAGGGAGGAGAAAGGCATGATAGAAAAACTGAAATAGTGAAAAGCAGAGACTGTGGATGGCTTAGTGCTGCATAATATAAATATATTGTTTCTCTTCTCTTTCCTCCTTGCAAAACTTACATTTGGAATAGAAACGGTCTGCAAGGTTTTTTTGAGCTGCTTCTTTTAAATTTGTCTTTCACCTTGACCTTTTTTTTTTTTTTTTTAGCATGGAGGAACCTTTTTTATCTATATATTCACAAACTGGGATCTGTTGGTTTTTTCCTAGTACACAAGCTTAAGAACCGGAGAAAGTGCTCATTATGTAATAAAAAAATCTAGATAGCTAGAATCTGAATGGTTTGTTAAAAGAAGAAAAAAGCTGGAAAAAAATCTTATCATGCCCAAATTGTTAATACACGTCAAGATGGCCTCAGTGAAAGAAGGAGGCAGTCAAATGAAAAAAGCACTTCAGACGTGCACGGGCATGAAACACGAGCATATCAGGATTCTCTGGAATATCTTCTAAAACATAGCTCCCTCGAGCAAAGCCATGGCTCTGTGCTTTGACAGATAACCATATAGCCAAATTTCCCATTAACTGGATAAGCCCTCAAAGATAAAGACACACCTCTAGGTTGGTCTCACTGAGTTTATTATTTTCCAATTCCACTCTATGTCCTCATTTGACATATTTAGTCATGTGAGATGCTCCTCCTGATGTCTGGCCTTCCCTGCCAAGTTTTCAGAATTAGGACCACAGTTGGAAGCCACATGAATAATCTCATTTTATGAGCAGCAGATCCACAGATCCAATCCACAGCAGAGACTGAACTATCTAAAATACCCAGTCTGCTTTAATTTATTTTATGTATACTTATCCATCTTTTTCTAAAAAGTGTTGAGAAACTGTCACCCAAACCAAAAGCATCATGTGCCAGTTATTAACTCAGCATTTCTGATAAAGCCTGGGTCTTATGCACTGAGACTGACTATTCAGCGGTAAAGCTGTTCCCTTTAGGACAGTGCTTGGAGGGTACCCAACAGAAGAAGTGCAGAGGCTTTCTCTGATTCTGTAGTTCAGGAGCTGATATTATTTTTGATGCATAGAAAGATGAGAGGGAAAATACAGAACTCAAAGTATTATTAAACCAGATATAGTAAGGCATTCACTCCTCCACCCCGATTCCAGCATCCAGATACCTTTTCCAATATGATATTGTGAGAGGTGTGATCTGATTCACTGTATTCCAGATCTCCAAATCTTGTTTGATGTTCAGACATGGGAGCACTTCCGTCCCAGCAGTTGTCCCCGGTGGCTGAAAGCAATGCCACCCAGAAAAGGACTACTGCAGGCCTCATCTTCTGCTAGGTCACCAGTATACTCACATAATTTAAGCATAATGATGAATTTAGTCTAGAGCCTTTGAAATGGATATAGTGAGGAGAAAAGAGAGAGCTTGAAGATCATTACAAGTGCACTGTAAGCACATAATTAACTACTCTTGTAAACAAAAAACCAAAACCACACACCAAAAAACCAGGAGACTGTACAGTGACTTGCAGCTGTCTCAATGACAGTGCTCCTATTTCATATATGATTTGCATTTATGTGCAAAGTATATTGTGAGACAGCCCAGTGACTTAAAATATTTCCTTAGAAACCAATCCTGAAGACAGAAAGACCTACATGGATGCCGTCAAGGGCACTTATTAAATGTGCTTTTGTACATGCTTGTGCTAGTAATGGGCTATAGGAGTTAGTTCTTCTGATAGTTGAAAAATAAAAAACCAGTAACAAACCAAATATTTTATTGCCTTTTGGGTTCAAGTCCCCTGGCGTGGATGTTAGCTAGGGTTTTTTTGTTGATTTTATGGAGAGGAGTTTTAAAAACTGTTTCGTATTCTTTCTGAGCTTTGCTGCAGTTGGCAAAACTCTAAAGCATAAAATCTGGCAAGATTATATCTCTGTAAACAAAAGGTCATTACTGCCCATCTTTTCTTTTATTGTTGCAGTTTTGTTCAAACAAACAAAAGACCCACAAGTAAACATACATCTGTGTTACTCTTGAGTTGCTGGTAAGACAAATATTGCAATGCTGTGCAGGTGTCTTATAGCAAAGGAGTGATTCAAACTGAGGTTTTGAGTTGTTTTTATCACATTATATTAGTATTTCATAACAGCACTAACAAGTAATTCTATGTATTAAGCACTGTGCGAAAACTTGGGCCCAGAGTCACAAAAGTATTTGGGACTTTGGAATTCAAGATCCCCTCTGGGTGAATCCCGGACGTGGTATCCTTGCTGAGATGTCATACGCTGACAAACATTGCCAGGTGTAGTCTCTAAAACCGTGAGTAGTGTTTGAGTATTGCTCCATAGGGGTTGCAAAATTGGCTTCAGTTTACTTAATTCACTTGAATATTCACATTTATAAACCATACCTAGTCCTTAACCCTCATGTACAATCCTTCAAATGTGCATGTGGTTACTGGTGATTCAGAGAAACATTTGTGCCCTGTCACTGCTTACAGTAATTGAAGTCCTGGACCATTCTGATACACCAATGTTAGAAGGGTGACATCTGCAAGCCTGAAAAGCTTGTGACTCGCCAAGAATGAGCAAGGACTGAAGTACAAGTTTTGAACAGTAAAATGCTGCTGGAAAATTTGTTTGTATTGTCCGGTTTGAGCATACAGCATATAAACGAAGCACTGCCAGCTGTAGCAGGCATACTGTGTGTGACACAGTACTTGACTTTATTTTTAAAACCCTCGGTATTGGAATCATGTCATTGTATACATTCTCGACTTAAATTTGTATAAATAATTGCATTTCTAGTGATTATTCCTGAAAGTTTGACAACACCACTCCTATAGAATGAAAGGGGGTAGGGGGGGAGGAGACCTTATAATTTATTGCATTTTAAAGGTCTCATATTTTTAAATTCTTTCTGTGATTAGTTGGAGTTACGACACTTGAATGTGTGAGTTTTGTCAACATTCTGAATTTAAATGATGTAAAGTTGGGGGCGGGGGTTGGTTGTTTGTTTGCTTTAATTTTGTTCATTTACACTTATTATTACTGACCTGGTTCAGAAATATTTGAACAGTGATGTTACTGGTGGTGTCCTACTAAAAATCATGTGTAGTCTTCACACTGCAGTGTGTAAAGGTATCTTAGAGACATGGTATCTGCTAAACTGGAAGGAAGGCTGTAAGTCTGTTTCTCATCTCTCTCTGGTGAAGAACGATGCAGTTGTAGACCCTGCACTCTAGTTTCCACTACGGTTCCAGAGTTACGGTAGCGCAGCAGTGGGAAGGCATGTCATAACAACAGCTGATCTTCAAACTGTTTCAGGAATAACTGAAATAACTCCACTTATTCATTGAAATACTCTTATCAGAAAATCTAATTATGGAACTTTGTCTCCTCTGCCTTTAGGTTCTCAAAAGCAGTCCTCTGTTTATCAAAGTTGGTGCAGGATTTTGACTATTTGTTGAATACCTTCCCTGGCTCATATCTACACAGATGCAAAATGTAGGGGCAGGAATGTGCAGCATGGCTCATCTTATTCACAGAGGACCAGTTTGGTAATAATCCAGGATGCTGATCTCTCAGATCAAAAAAACCTAGTCGCTTAGAATGAGGGTGGGATGCTGGGTATTTTTAAAAATCTTGTTATTTTTGAAAAAGAATTTGATTGAGGCATCATAATGGACACCCACACTGATTTAAACCTGTAAAACTGGGGGGTGGGGGGGTGGAGAAGGGG
>KL261918.1:0-24535 GCA_000699545.1 Podiceps cristatus | reverse complement strand
GGGGGGAGGTGAAACTTACACTTCTTTAATATTGCTGAAGAAAAGCTATTAGATGTATATTTTATCACTTTTTAAGAAGTACTATGACTTCAAGAGGTAGACCTTATGAGCTTTTTATATGAAAAAGAATAAGGAAATTAATTTGTACGCCCATCCTCTGTGGGTTTTTTCTGCAGTGTTAAGGATGGCTGGACTTACTGCCCTTTTGCATACCATTCTTGAGGAAGAATATTATACAGACCTATTGATTTCTGAAAGTACTAAACTTTGAATTTTCTTTAGGAAGTTAGTAGAGCTTCTTACCTTGGCAAACAGGATGTAATTAATAAAGACCCTCTACTAGTACATTATCTTTTTGTCCACAATATTCTTTCCACTTGTGTACAACTGGTAAACTACTACAAAATGATGAATATTCAAGAGTGTTGAGTTTAACATGTGCATTAAATATAGGAAAACCTATAACATATAAATAGTGTGAATCCATTCAAAAGTAATCTTTTATCACAGATGCTGCTAAGAATTTGTCAATAAAGTGTTTCAATACATACAAAACATCACTGGCCCAATTACTAAAGCTACAGTAGACTCTGTAGACTCTGTGCCATAATTGCCAAAGAGGTTATTTAAAGCAGCCACAAAATGTGATTAGGAAGGTAGCTGGAGCTGAATAAGAGCAAGTTATATTTGCGGTTAAGTTTGGTGTCAACACTTCTAAGCTATTCATGGGGAAAATAACTTTTGACACTTTGGTAACTATGCATTATTTTCATTACTGGTATCCACATTCAGAAAAGTAATGCATTTTCAGCAATCCAGACTATTCTTCTAGTTATATACCAACTTGAATATTTACAAGTTGAAGCGAATATTACATATTTTCAGTCAACATGATGTACCATAATGGAGCTGCGTGAAGATGGGCTAGAAAGTTGGCAGGTAATAACAATTTGCCCCCTTTTGTGTGAGTAGAGTACTGCATCTGCCAAGACTTCAGAATTGCTTTCTGTCTTTCGCATGGATAAAAACTGAGCTCATCTTTGCAGCGTGATTGAAGTACTTTGGTAGCAGCTGCTGCAAGCTGCGCTTTCATGCTCTTTCATGTTGCTAAATCCAGGGATTGATTGTTTTTTCTTGAAGATTTTCTTTTGGTACCTTACAGCTCTTAAGGTTTTATTCTTTTCCACTTAACATTAGTAGATTAAGGAAAATTAATTTTTTAAGCATTATTTAGTTTCTAGTGAATTGATCAACTTGTCTTTCCTTGTCTCTTTCATTTAGTCAAATGAAATTGTGGCATGTCAAATGAACTATCTTGGCTGCCTTGTACATACATTTACTAACAGTGATGCTTCATCAGTTACTCTAATTCAGTTATTGCTTACATTGTTTTCCGTGTTTTTTCTATGGTATAGTTTTGCTTTTCATTATCTTTGATTCTTAGTTTGTAGGTCATCATCTCATCCACTAACCTGAATTTAGAAAAGGCTGAAGCTTATAACCGTACTGTTAAACACTTAGTTGACTTGTTCTCCACAAATACGTGTTAATTCAAATTAATTTGAATAATGTAGGGATATCTTCAAGAAAAAATATAAACCAACTTTTTTTATCATGGTGATTACATTGAACCAAGGCTTTAATTTCTGTCTAACTGGAGGGACAGGTCTTAATTTTCCATAATTCTATCCTAATCAGGAGGTAGGCTTGGATCTGTGACTTCAAGGCAATAGGAGCCTTTGAAAGCAGTATTAAAAATGTTTATTCTCTATTTTGATACAGAAAAGGTCATAAGTGCCTACTCAAATGTATATTATTTGTTATCTGATTATTCCATCCATGTATAGACTGAAATTTAAAAAGTGCTGTTGGAGTTGAAGGACAGACATCTTTTTGGTTGGTATCAAATTGGAGGAGTGGGAGGGAATCCCTTGACTAATCAGATACCAGAGTGTAATATGTAGGGAATGCTCCCAGTATGATTTTCAGGTTCTGCTTAGTGTTTTGGAGTGGTTTGGGATCAGTTTGAAGTGGGTGTGCCTGGCAGACGTCATGTAGGCTATCTTAAAAGAAGCATGAAATGGTCTTTTTGCTCTTTATTTTTATAGCTCTTCGTTAACTATTCAATCCAGCCAATTAGTCTGCTGATTAACACAGGACAGTATCAAAACTATGTTTCTGCAATCCACTGCTGATTGTTTGTTAGGTCATTAACTAATTTTATTTTATGATCAGTTTTATTCTGTGAGCACTAAACCCATTATGCAAAATTACCCAATGGCACAACAACTTTAAGCACTGCAATGTGCATGCATTTATTTGGATTTATTTTGTTATTTTCCTTTTTATATTATATTAGATTTTTTACCATTATCATCAACTTCATTGTTGTATTTATCAATATCAAGACATAAGTTCTTTCAACTCGGTTACACTGCTAATATTGCTAAATGGTTTCTAATTATCTACTGATTGCCTTACTGATAGTTCACTATTTTATACCATTTAGGATATATTTTGTGTCTCCAAGGGAGTTGGAGATATGTATCCATCTTAAGAATTCTTATTGTCAGTGATGTACACGATACATGTTAAATGGTTCTCTTTGCGCTAGATGATGTCCCAATCAGTCTGGTCTTTTCAAGGTCTTTTAGATTCTGTATTTCTCTGTAGACTATTTTGTCAAAACTGTTTATACACGATTGCATAGCATTAGTGCACAGCTGTTTTATACATGCTTGCCATGCATACGTATATTACCTTCACCAATAATATTTCTTTCCATATTGCAGTTTGTTGTTTAAAGTAATATACAAAGATTGGCATTAGACTTTCTATTAAACAATGAAAAATGCTTAAGTAATTTCAGTCAGTTGTTACTTTATCTTTCCTCTCATCCTTTTGCAATATTCAATTTCTTCCACTTCTTTTTGCTGTAAAGGCTTATCCAAGATCTGGCTCAGTTTTTTTCCCCTATAATCATGTCAAGACTTCCGGCATCATATGTACGCATATGAGGGAGACCTTATCGCTCTCTACAACTACCTGAAAGGAGGTTGTAGAGAGGTGGGTGTGGGTCTCTTCTCCCAAGTAACAGGCGAGAGGTCAAGAGGAAACATCCCCAAGTTGCACCAGAGGAGGTTTTGATTGAATAGTAGGAAACATTTCTTCACCGAAAGGGCTGTCAGGCACTGGAACAGGCTGCCCAGGGAGTGGTTGAGTCACCATCCCTGGAGGTATTTAAAAGACGGGTAGATGAGGTGCTTAGGGACATGGTTTGGTAGTGGTTAGGGATGGTTGGACTTGATGATCTTAAAGGTCCTTTCCAGCCAAGGGATTCTATGATTCTATATGCATCATATGTATGCATATGCATATATATGCATACATATGGTGCATATTTATGCATATGTATGTGCATATAAAAAATATGTTTACATATGTAGGTGGTATATACAAAATACTGCAGTCCTCCAGGAAGAACAACCTTGCACATATCATGTGGCGCACTGTAGTCATGATATTACTTTTCTGTTGCAAAGCAATACAAATATGTATTTCAAAATAATGAGAATCATTAAATTAAATGTACATAATTATCTTTGCAGTTTCCTAACTCTTATTGTCCTGCTTTAAGCTCCTTGGATGCCTGCATAGAAGACTGCAATGAAATGGAAGACTAGACTCTTGACCATTCCCATGTTGCCCTCTTTCTCTATTATGAAAAAAAAATATAGTTACTATTTTTCTGCACCTGATTTATTCCATTCAGCCTCTTTGAAATATATATAAAGCCTCAGCAAGAGCTACTGGATGCCTTTGAGTGGTGATTTATTGAGTTGCTGTGCTCCCTTGAGTCTGAGCTGGGTGTTGTGAAAGGTGTCTACCTGAGTCTACTAACTCATATTCTGATTAGGAACACTCTAGACTCTTACATTAATTATAAGTCAGAACTATACAGCTTCCCCCAAACAAATTAAGAAGCAGACTTATTAACCCCTCAAAAAAGAGAAAAGAGAGACAAAAGTTTAGGGAAACCCTAGCTTCAAGAGGAAACAAAAAGTGCAAAAATGCTGCATGTAAAGCATATGTATGTATAAAAAAATATCCGGACTCTAAGCTATATGTGAAAGGGAGAAAGACGTTTTAAGCATATGGTGTTACAATATGGTACTTATGATAAAGAAGGTTTTAATGATTTTTTTAGACAGACTCTTGGTACTATAGTTTTAATAATAACAATCATTAGGGATGAAGCAATGTCTCATAATTCTTATGTAGGTCGCAGGAAAAACACCAAAGCAACTTGACTTTGATAGCTGGCCTAAAATATTACTAAAAGACAGTTTTGGTTAAATGATATTATACTATATGCCATCATCTTTTGGATTTATGATTTACAAAATCATGTCGTCTCTTAGCATGAAACTTGTTAGCATAGGCCAAGAAGACTTCCCCCATCTCCAACCTACTGAAAATCAATGAGTTACAACTTGGTTGTAAATTGTTACAGTTATGACAACTAAATAAATACAGAACTGAAACAAGGGTTGTAAAAAATCCTGATTGCTAATTTCTTATTTTCGTAAGTTCATAACTTTTAAAGGAAAGAAATCCTCATGATGTAATGAAAGTGGTATAAATATAACCTAATCTGGTCCTCTATTTTTACATTTTGAGCTTCTTAGAGATGATAGAGATGGACACTGTTAGTGACACTATTAAAATGTAAATTAACTGAAACTTAAACCACTGAGGCTGCAAAAATGTTCACTGTCTGCAATTGTGGAACCCTTTGATTATGTTCTGGTGTCACGATCCTTGTTCTTAAGAAATCCTGTGATACTTTTGATATTTAAGGTAAAGGACAATATGTTTTGACTCTAAGGCCTTTGTTCATTAAATAAAATAAAAATGAGTACTTAAAAACTGCTTACAGTAAATTTATAACATAATTTCTCTGGGATGATGATCACCAAACTTACAAACAGGATAGAATGAAAGTTTAAACATAAAACAATATCTTAATTTTTCCCTGTGTTAGTGGGTTTTGTTTATTCACTACTATACTTTATCTGTTGGCATAGCCACAGAGTTGCAATCCGTTCCTGAGTATTTATGCATAAAAGAGCTATGACCCCTCTTCCACAGTGCTTCCCCTTTCCCCTTTGGATGAAAGCCCTACTTTTGTTTTAGAAACTGCTTCCCCTCTATATTCCATCAAAAACCTCAGATTTTAAAAGTTTTTTTCCTTGTGAAGCACACCTGTGAGCTCATCCTTCCAGCTGCCTGACACAATCATCCACAATCATCTCTCCCAGCCTGCCAGCTCAGGCAGCGCATACATGCTGGGCTTTTCATCAACCCTTTTGTGACTCAGCCAAAGAAGTAAAGTACATGTACTTCATCTCGGGTTCATATCTTCCAAACATACGTAGCACAGAAATGTTTCTTTTCTGTGTTCTTGCTTAAAGCTATGCAAAAATATATGGCTGGTACAAGACTGACAAGATGATTATAACTTTGAGCTGTCAAACAGTATCACCATTACACCCCCACACCGTTTTTGTTAATTCTGCTACATTGGCTATTAGACTTCAACCTTTTATTCCACAGACAACACTGAGACAAGTGAGACAGAACAGGAATAAGGATCGAGGGGGACTGAAGAGTTGGAACATATTTTTTTGCTGTTCTTAAGAGGTTCCAGACATAAAACCTGTTTTTCAGATGTGAATGACTGAAGTATATAACCTAAAAATAGTTGACTTCAAAAAAAAGGAAGCACTTTCATAACATCAGTCCACACCCAAGAAAGTTTGCAGTACAGTGAAGCACTAAGATGTCTTGATGAAGATAAGAGACAGCACAGTCTCTTTACCTGTTATATTTTATCCTTCTCATTAATAAACAATGCTTAATAAAACTATTGAATTTCTTGAGTCATGTAAATGTACTGTAGTTGCTGCAGATCTTCCAAAAAAACCATGTTATTTTCTAAAATAATTCTGGTGTCACATTAAGTAACTATTTCTCATAAACAGAATGGAGTAGTGTGGATTGTTTCCCACCAGTGGAGCCAGTGAACTATTAGTTTTGGTTTGTTTTTTTTTTTTTTTTTTTGGAGCAAAGGGCTAGAAACAGATGAAAGTAAGCTTTGTGACATAAAGTACAAAGTTCAAATTACTATGTTGTTTTCTTAAGTGTAGGATGGCTCTGAAATTAAGTCTCTAAGTAAATCTTGGGAGTATTTGAGGGATTCTGACAGCATTATATGCCCACTTTGGAAGCTTCCTTGAAGTCATTGTAATATTTACATAAAAAACTAAGTCTTTTTCAGAAGTGAATGGAACCTGAAATGAACACTGAAATAATATTAATAAAATCTGAAGATAAAGACATTTTAAAAGGTATTTAGGTACTTCACGGTATTTTAAGAAGCAACCTGACATATAACAACCTGTGTTCAGGACAATCTCACTAGCTATTGACTACGTCAAAACAATTTCTTACACCTGGTGCAAATCTTTCTCTGTTCTCTGATTCCTGTAAATATCTCCATCAATGCACTTCTTTGGAAACCTTTGAAGTCACTGCACAGGTCCGTCCTTGAGACTACTGTTGAGACTAACCTGAATCTGGTCTAAGCATGGATTAAAAAAGGAGAAAAGCAATTTTAGTGTTCCTGTCAAAAAGTTTAAATTAGGTTTTCCATGCAGATGCAGAGCACTGAACAAATTCATGGTTTTATTATATCTGCTATAATTAAAATTATTTTCATCTTTTTAAGACTTCAGCAAATTAAGTTTTCTTTTAGAATTACCCCATTGTTTTCCTATCAGTTAATTTATTTTGTCTTTTTTATTTTATAAAATTGAGTGATGAGTGTCTTGCCTGACTCTATGTTATATATAGGTGTTTACACAGGTCGATTTACACATTAAAAACATTTGCCTCTGTGAACTCCACTACTTGCACACATAAAAAGTAAATACACTGAAATATTATGTGCCACTGTCTGCCTGTGGTATGAAAACTTGATTTGATATTAGACCAGACTTTTATGTCTTAATCATAAACATCAAATAGATTAACACATCAAATAGATTAACACAGTACTTTTTTCCTCTCTATTCTTGAGCCTTACTTTGTGCCACTACGGAATTGTTAAGATTTGGTAATATTTACAGTGCAAGTGGTGATATCTCTGCACCTGAAACACTAAATTGGACAGTTTTCCAATGAACTACAGTAGAGGAAACCTCAGCAGACAGACATGCAGTCCCTTAGAAAAGAGTGAGACTTAAATGAACAGGGTTTCCACCAACCAAGAGGGCTTTCTGCATAGAATTCCCTTCCAAATAATAGTCCAACTTTGGTCATCTTTAATTTACAGATTTAATGAAAAAATAGTCAAGTTAATATGACCATTCAATAAATGGTCAAGTTCTATAAGCCTACGCATACTTGATAATGTATTACAATACTGTCTTGAAAATGCTCCCAGGGTTTCATTCTTCAGTATTTATTGTACAGGGCCATCATCTTTCCCCTTTTAATTGAAACAAAGCAAAAAAACAAAAAAAAACCCAACCCTCCAATAAGACCAGAAAAATTCTATGTGGAAATGTTAATTTCTGATATTCTCAGGTAGTTTCAGGGTTTTTTAATAAAGGGAAGTGAAATTCCTAATTTACAGAAATCATTCAGCTGACAGCTTTTCATGAGCTCCTGTATAAGCTACTCAAATTTTATTGTGAAATTGAGCTCTATGGAATGAATTTCTGTTTAATACTCATTCAACAAAAGCTGACTTTGGAGCATGATTAATTCTATAATTTTTTGATTGATGATAAATACATAAATGGATTATAAACTTTGTAAATTACCCCAAAGAATTAAAACCAGGACATCTTCTCAAGATACTCTTGTCATAGAAAATCTGTCAAACAGGCCAACTCTCATTTGAGGGAGATGGAGAAACGACAGAGCAGTCTCTCTCCAGTGATGTTGTTCTAGATGTAGATTTGTAGCAAATTTATTATACAGTTTTGATTAAAACTTTTCTTCTGAAGCAATACTATTTAGGTAAACATAGTTTCCACATAATATTTTGTTTTGTATTGCTAGAATAAAGCCTAGTCAGTCAACAGCTGTGCTCTGCTATATTGGCATGTGAAATGAGCCTTATTTTCATTTGATCCCAAGATGCGGGGGGACCTCATTGCAGCCTTCCAGTACCTGAAGGGTACATACAAACAGGAGGGGAATCAACTTTTTAAAAGGGTAGATAGTGACAGGACAAGGGGGAATGGACTAAAGCTGAAGGAGGGAAGGTTTAAATTAGATATTAGGGGGAAGTTTTTTACAGAGAGAGTGGTGAGGGGCTGGAACAGGCTGCCCAGAGAGGTGGTGGATGCCCCATGCCTGGAGGTGTTCAAGGCCAGGTTGGATGGGGCCCTGGCCAACCTCATGTAGGTCCAGGTCTGGAGCTTGGTGTCCCTGCCTATGGCAGGGGGGGTGGGACTCTATGATCCTTGGGGTCCCTTCCAACCCAGACCATTCTGTGATTCTGTGTGTGATTCTGTGATTCCTTCTAATGGAGAGGAGTGATGTAATGTATGCCTCCGGAGTGTATGACTGACTTAGTTTACTACTGACCAAGGCACTTCTACAAAACCGTAGTAGGGGCAAAAATTGGGAGTTGTGCAGTCCTTTCTCAAACAAAACGTCTAGGCAAATGTGTAGCTTAACTCAATTTAAGACTATAGGTTTAACAGCATATACCGTATAAGCCTAATAAAAATATACTGCTTAATGCATAATAACCTATACTAATATCCTAACTGAATAGAACATTGTTTGACATCTTAATTTCACTCCATTCTAAATACTATTGAGCAACTTCAAAGAGTGCTTTTGGTGCATAAAAAAAAAAAAAAAAATAGCCCAAGATCTTGAAGCAGTGGCATGATAGCAAATTACCTATTTCATAGGAAGAGTTGCAAATGAAACTGGTGTATCGGCACTTGCATTTGAAATTTGCATACATCTTTCAGATAGTACACCTGAATTTAGGTAGAGAATTCTAGCTCATTGATGGAGAAGGAATTTGGTTATTGCTGTCCTGTGTACAGAAGTGTCTGCTTTTATTCTGATTTTCCTTTATTGAACAGTATTCCACGCCATGACGGTCATCAGTCTGCACTGCTTATCAGTGATCACACTCCTGTGTGCTGGTATGCAGGAACACAATCAATCCTACTGCAACAATTCAGAATTCCTACTCCTTCTTGCCCGTGTTTCAAAGTTCCTTGCAGGTGGAAAATTTCATTTATACCTTATAGTCCTTCTGAAATTTTTTTTCTCCCCCTGCATAATTTGAGATATAACAAAAAATTCGTATTATTTCTCCAATCACAGAATAAATGTACAGATAGTTATTATCATGGCTTTCACATTATCTTTTGGTTAGCTCAAAAACATACAAGTTAATAAAAATTCCATAAAATTTTCTATATGGTGATAATCTGCTAGATCATGTTTTCCATCCAAGATGTGTTTTCAGTATGGCAAGTTGCTTTCATTCATTTTGGTTTTGCTTAGCCTGAGCTAGAGTACCAAAAGTAAAAATGATTGTTTCATTTTGGTTTAATTTTTTTTTCAATAGTGAGTCCAAACTAACAGACTTTAGGCAAGCCCATTCATCTACTTGAATCAGAAGGACTTCTGCTATATGAAACAAATAATTGGTTCTTATTGCATGATTTGAATAACAAAACAGTGTTAAAAGCACTTTGTTTTGAAGCAGTATAGCTGGCTTTGTCTTGTCATCATTTTGTTACACTGTCCTCTGTGCTGTACGTCAGAAGCCGAACAACCTTTTTGTCTTATGTAGCTCTCAAAAATATCCAAGAATTTAGAACAGAGTAGAATAGAATAGAATAGAATAGAATAGAATAGAATAGAATAGAATAGAATAATTTCAGTTGGAAGAGACCTACGATGGCCATCTAGACCAACTGCCCGAGCAATTTAGGGCTGAGCAAAAGTTACAACATATTGTTAAGGCCATTGTCCAAATGCCTCTTAAACACTGCCGGGCTTGGGGCATCGACCGCCTCTCTAGGAAGCCTATTGCAGTGTTCAGTCACTCTTGGTAAAGAAACACTTCCTAAATGTAGAGGTCTTTTTCTGCTTACACTTACACTTAAACTAGCTTAGTTTTACAGATAGGAAACAGAGGAAGTAAGATTTGTCAAGGTTCTCTAAGGGAATTGGTAAATGAGTCCAGATTCAAACGGTAGTACTGTTAGATGTACTTTAGTAAATTAGAGGACTTAATTAGTAAGGAATGCAAATAGTAAGGTGTCTGTTTACTTCTGATACATTAATAAGAGTCTTTTGATAGTGAGCAATCCAGACAAAAAGTAATATTCAGAGGGAAAAAAGCAATAATTTTGGTGATTTGGGTATTACTGTTCAGAGATGAAATTTCCTAATGCATTTAGATCTGAAAATTACTTGTCATTCCAATACTTATTACTGATACATCTGACATAAATGGAGATTTTTACTACATCCTCTGCTATGTGATACTGTTTATGTGACTTCATGGGTTGTTAAACTTTTACACCTACTCCAGAATTCAATTTCTTCAAAAATACATGATAATGCACAATTATAATGACGTTCTCAGTTTGAATCAGCATGTTGCAGGCAGCTACAGAAATACATTGCTTGTCACTGGATCTGAGTTGCGATTAATATCTATGCTTCTTTTTCTTATTATGATGTAAAATGCCTAAACATTGTTCATCTGAACATTGAAACCAAACAGGTTTTTTAGTTCCCTTTTCAGACACAGTTATATACAAGTTAAAGCTCAAAAAAAAGAAAAATCTGCATGCATATCTTTTTTGAAAAAACAAATGTAGTTAGTCTTGGGGCCTGTAAGATTAGTAAATATGAAGAAACCAAGTTCTACTGAATGTCTTTCATTGTATAAAAACCTTAATGCCTGTATTTTTATTGGCTGTATTAACTGTTAGTTAATTTATTCCCATAGCAAGAAGCTGTTTAAAAGGAAATTTATTTCCTTTCATGTTGAGCTTATGGCTTATTTTCCTATTATTTTTTAACCACAGAAGGTAATCAGGTACGATGGTAATGAGGATTATTCTTGCTGGATAGTGGATTTATGTCCATAGACTTAGCTTATGTTGTATGTTTCTGTGGCACAGAGGCGTATCTTAAAGAAACAAATGCTGAATCTGCTTTTAGCATCAAATAAGTTTTCAAAGAGTTCACATTGCCTTCTGTGAACTGACTAGAAAGTGTAGTGTGGATCTCTGGCTCAGTAATTGATGGACACTATTAGGTCTTCCCTTCAGGAGGCTACATCAAAACTTCCCCCTGAAGCAATATTCTGACACTTGTGCTTTTATGTTTGACGATCTTGCTAAACAACAAATAACAAATTTCATGCTACATCTTAAGATCTGTTGTCTGTCTCATGCATTTTTGAAATGTTGGCAGTCTTTTGGAGATGGAATTACTTTAAGCTGGAGTTCCTTCTGATTTTTTTAAACTGTTTCTCAAGGTCATGAATCCAGCTGCCTGATGTTGGACAGGTTGCTCCAGAAGGTTATTTCTGTGTAGTTACTGGTTTGTCATCAATACTATTCAAGAAATATGTTATCACTATATTTCTTAGACATTTGTGAAATACAGCTACCATCTGCCACCTAAGATACAGTTGAATTATGAAATGTTTGGCTAAAGCTGGGCATTGGAAGAAGGCTAATTAGTAGATGAGTGTCATCAACTGGTTGGAAGCAGCTGAAGGACTGGGGAAAGTTGTCTGAGCAAGAAAAGGCATGCCTTACTTGCTACTTGGGTAAAAACCTTGGAATTTATACTAACGACTTTACTGCTGGTTTATGTTCCAGGAATGTTATTAGCAAATACACTTCTTTTCAACTGCTGCCTTCTTGGCATTGCCTAGTCTAGGCCATTTTCCCTGTGATTTTCAGGTTTGGTGACTTCAGTCTTATGAGAGTACTGTGGCAGGTGATGCTCCATATTTCCTCTGTTGTAATCGCAGCATGAAAGTCTACTGACAACAGGTCTCAGAATGTGAGTGAAAAAACCCTAACCAAACAAATAACAAAATTCCAGCATTTTCTATCATTCTTTACTGCCACTGGCAGAGTTTCGTAGCTATCAGTCAGTTATAAAAAGCCCGGTAATACCGAGGGTTACTTCCATGTGAAGACTGTACATAGTTAATCGTAAGAACTTTAAAATACTGTAATACACAACACAGGTTACAGAATAAAACATCAGGAACTCATTATAATGACAATTTATAAAATATTGCTTCTATCATATCACATGTACAAAGTCCAATATAGTCTTCCAATTATTTATGGTAGGAAGTGGCTGTTTTGAATTATAAATCCTAACATAGGAATTAACTACTTGAATTGTTGTCTCTTTTTAAGTGTCTAAGTTAAGTAGGAATTTCCTCATTTAGTAACTGGAAAGCAAGAAATGGTAGTCTGAGCTCTGCATGGTACTGTGTGCGCCATGCAGAAAGACTTGCAGCAGCTGTATTGCTAGTTATCAGTGGCAGGGTGGGCACCACAGTAGAGTTAAGGTTATGCTTTGAAGTAGGCTCTTAATTTTGAAACAGGTGGTGCTATATAGCCAACATGAGCTTGTGGTCTCTTCTTCTACTGGTTTGCTGGTCATCTTTGTCAATTTATCAGGATCCACATGGCCAGACAGACTTTTTATCTTCACCAGTCGGTCAGTGCCACAGAAGAATGAAGGCTTGATAAATCCTGGCAGCTGAAGCTGATTGCTGGTTTACCACGAACTTGCCACATTTTCAAGCAATTACACAGGTTGCTTTTGTTTATTAATCTTGTTTCTTAGCTAAATTTATGCCCTACTTGCTCAGTTGTGTTGCTTTGTCCTGATCTCCCCATCTAATCTTTGTTTTTCTAGACTTTGGCACAGTTCCTGGCAATATTTGCTGCATAGACCTTTGACTTTGTGGAATCAATTTCTTCCTCATTTCCTGACCTTACTTGCCCTGGCCACGGTAGCAACTTCCCATCTCCATTTCTGATTCCATTTTGTCTGACAGTTTGTGCCCTAATAGTATTAAATTTGTACATACGCCATTAAAAGGTAATTTATTCTGTAAGCTGTCCTTCTGTTTCTCCTGTTAAAGTAGGATTGAGAAGATGAAATGATCTAACAGATTTTAAAGAATATAAACTTGTCATTTCATTTCTGATTCAACAGTTCAATCATAACCTCTTTCCACGAAAAAAAAAAAATATTCATGTGCAGTAGGTAGGTTAGGTCAGGTCATCCCTAATGAGAGAGTGGCAGTGTTTTCTTTATATAGTTGTCACTCCTAAAACAGGCTTTGTTGGGTGGTATTCAGAACAAGCCCCAAAATCTACCTTATAGAGAAATAATTGCTTTTGCCAGAGACCGGTTGTTACTTTTGTGACAGAACTGAGGTACCTGATGTGACAAGGCAGTGTGGTGACTTATCACATGCCTTCAGGCTCATATGAAAAGGAATAACATGGAAGTTAACAACGTCAACTTTTATGCTAATAAACCAGTTAATACTTCCACTACCCTACAGTAGCCCTAGCTGCGTGGATCAAGGCCTGCTAAGGACTGCTTGGTATAGGCTAGGAAAAGGTTATGCATACTCCCTCTTGACCTTCACTTTCTGGTTTTGTTTGTTTGTTTGTTTGTTTTCTGATTCCTCTGAACATGAAGAATGTGAAAGCCCTGTAATGGTCTCCAAAGTGTTTTAACCTTAGTGGGAGGGAAGTGCAACAGGATCTAACCCTCATTGTGGTCTGCCTCTGTTGCTGGCATACCTCAAAGCCAGACTGAAGCTGAAAGAAGGAATTCCCTTTCCATATTAGCTTCCCTTTAAAGCTGGGAACAATACAATGTAGAAACGTGGGAACGTTGTCAGTGGCTAAGGCTGTCTGCTTTTTCTGTGTCACCTCTGGGAATTATTGTCATGGATCCTTTGCTTTTCTTGAGTTTATATGCACCTTTATCTTGCTGGAACTAGCCTAGGCTGATAGTACTCGGTCACTCTACTGACTCAATGAATCATTGACTATACAACTCTGCCGCTATAATAGTTAAATAGGAACTGCAGAAAGGGATGGATAATAGAAGAGGTAAGCAAATGAGCAAATAAAATCCACAAAAGCAAACCCATTGCTGTGCAATCTCTGTCCATCCATTGTCGTCCCCCACCCTGCCAATATTCTTATGTAGGAAAATGAAGATGTACTTATTCTGTGTGACTGCTTTAAAAATAGACCTTATATAAAGTGGCATGAATCTTAGATAATCAAGCCCTGGTATTTCCAAGAGCAAAAGAGGCTTAAATGTTAAAACTGGCAATTTAGGACCAAGTTTGATTCTTATGGCAAAAAAGCAGTGAATCTGGACTTGAGGGATCTGATCTAAATCATCTAACTCATAGAGAATAGTGCCTATGAAGCTTCTCCCAAAACTAAGCAGTGAGAGAATTCTGACTTTATTGCATCTTCCAAGATAACTCTTGGTAATAAATTCATTTTCTTCAGATCTGCCTATATCTGTACCATGTACATGCAATTCAGTGAGCTCAACATTGTGTGAAGAATAAACTAGAATGCCTTGCATATCAATCTAGCCTGTGACCTGATAATTGCTTCTCTTTTCCATCTCCTGGAAATATAAACATTCAAAGATGCTAACAAACCACATCCCTCCAATCTCAAAAGCAGCGAGCAGTGCCACATTTAGTATTCTCATAAACTGTATCATACAGGTCATGATACTCTTTCTTCTTACTGGCACATCTTTGAGATTCAGATCAATTTCATTTTTAAATACATTAAAACAGTTGCTGAGAGGAGCATGAAAGTACAAAGATGTGATTTCTGTGTACACTAAGGATGCACAAGTGGAAACAAAAATGAGTTTCAGGCTTACAGTATTTCAGACAATGACATGCTTTGTTAATACGGAGGAATTAGCCTCATGATTTTGGATGGTCAGAATGGCAATACTTAGTACTTAAGCTCTTAATACGTAGTATTAGTTACTTGACATTCGGCATTAGTTTATAAATGAGCACATTGGGGCAGGAATGGCATATTTGAGAATTTACCTTTTTATTCTTAAGATCCTAATACTTTTCTGAAAGCTGTAAAAATAAAATGCATATATAATATTTGAAAGCCAGAAAGGGTCATTTGAATAAGAATTTGAAGCGATAGGGTAAGCAAACTGATGGTAACCTGTAATGTATATATATAATGGAGGAGTAAAGTATTTAAAACGGTAAGATGAAGAATTACAGCTTCATAAGTACAGTAATTTATGCTTATTCATTACAGTGTCCTATCATGATAATAGCTTCTGCACTGGAATACACAGACCCAAAATCTTAAGTCAGATTTTACTGTGCTGATATGGAGGTTTTTTATTATGGAAACAAAAGTAAGTATCTACTACCATTGAGCTGACTTGATCTGCAGCAGTTAGAATTCTACAGTAAAGGAACAAAGTAATTAGAGAGACCTCTGGCTTTTAGCCTAGTCTAGTGGATCAGATAGGGTGGATAGAAAGGCTTATGACAGCAGTTAAGAGACCAAAGCTGGTCTTATAGATTTAATAATAAATAAAAATATGATCAGTGACACTACTTTATACTCTACTTCAATCATTAATTAATCAAGTTATATGCACATGCAGGAGGTTGTTGCAAAAAAAATAAGCAAGCAGGTTGTGCTTCAGCATGCAGATAACACACAGCTTTGTATCTGTGTTTCCAGCTCCTGATGAAAGAAGATTACATTGTTCTCTTTCTGTGGGAGCTGTGGCACAAATAAATGCAGTTTGGCTGAAAATTGAGATAGCATTGGGTCAGCTAACTGCTGAAACAACTGGGCAGTAAGGTAGATATATTCCTGCATCTCTCATTGGGGATGTATGTTTGACCTTAGCTGACTTAGGTCATTGGCTGTAAGACTGACCTTACCAGCTTCTTGAACATTAAGCTGCAAGTGCATCTTCTGCTTCATGCTCAAAGACTCTTTCTTTTTGATGTAGAACTTACATTGACCATATGATGAACTCAGAGTGAATCAACTTCTAAAACCCCTCCAGTGACTAAAGGTTATTAGTTTGGCGGACTGCTTCTTCACACAGTTGTCTTTTTCCTATAGGCATATTAAGCATATGTTTCTTCTGTGAAAGACACTATTTATTTCCCAGCTTCCAGTAATATCCAATGGAATAATGTCATTATGAAGGATCAAAGTCCTAACCTGACATTCCTGAATCTCTTCAATATTTTTATCTGTGGTCACTCAAGACACCTGCACCTACTTTGGCTGCAACTGGTGAAAAGTAACAGACTGGTAGGTTAGTTTTTATGTGGAAGGAAAGCTGATGTGATTATTTTTTGTCCTTACTCAAATATTTCAGCTTTCAGGACAGACTGTGAGACTCCAGTCCAGACACCAATGTAAAAAGACAGGCATAAGACAAGACATTTATACTTTGATTATTCAGAAAATTCTATTTGAATTTCATTATAGCTATATCCTTTTTTAAAATTTCATGCTTATTTGCTGAGCTGCCAAACATCCATAAACATGGATGCTCCTTCAGTGAAAGAATTAAAAATCTGGTTTCATCTTAGTCAACAAATGCCATTGTACTAGACTTAGTATGCTTGTTTGAAGTGAAGCATTCAACCTTGCGGATGGACAGGGTAAGGTTTTTGGCCCAAGAGATGGTGAGACGGTGTCACTTAGATGTGGCAAGATGATATACGGAAAACTTGGAGTAAGAATTCAAATTAGTTGATGCAGAAAATTTGAAATGGAATTGAAGCAAGAGAACTGGTCTTCAAGGGCTTCAGTGAAGAGATTTCCATGACAACAGAATACTTAGGTATGCAAATTAAGAAACAAAGCATCTTAAAAAATAATCAGGAAATATACCTCTGTTTCATAGAATAAAACCTAAAGAATTTAGGAGCACGAGCTCTGTAGGAGAAGTGGGGATGGGGAGCTGAGAAAACAGGGCTATTGCTCGCCAAATTCCCTTCTCGCTTAAATCAGTATTATTCTTTTAATAAGATGGATATCTATGGACAGAAGACACCTCAGGATTTATAATAATGTTATGCTGTGACAAGATCAAAATCTCTAGACTGTCTTCAGCAGCTAAAACAAACTCTTTAATGATGGAGATTCCCCTAACCCCTTCATAAAACTGTTCTAACATTTGACTAGCTTAGAAGTTAGAAATTTTCCCCTAAATTTTAACTACTTCTTTGCTGCAACTCAAGTCCCTTCCTCCTGCAGCACTCTGCCATTGGCCATGGAGAACAGCTGATTACTGTCTTCCTTGTAGCAACCATTTAAATGTGAAAGACTGTTATCATGTCCTGTAAATTTTCAGGTTGTTATATAAAGGGATTAATGTTTATTGTAGAGGCTCTTGTTGTTATATATACTGTGTTATGTAATCTCTGCAGTAAGTATCGTAGCCCTTTTCCTGTGACCCACGCTGTATTATGAATATGGTATTATGTTCAGGAGCTTTACTTGTTAAGGAAAGGAAAACATATATATGAATTATGATCATAGAGCTCTCTGTTATCATAGACATGACATCACATAATTCACAGTTATCAAGCTCTGCCTTAAAACATTCAGTTTGCCTTTCCTCCCAATCATTTTGGAAGGACATTGCAGTACTTGAATTCTTTAATGCCTAGCAACTTTTGCTTAATTTACAACCTAAATTTATAGATTATAGATTATACCATTTATTCTGGTGCCAGCATTGACCTTTAGCTGAAATGGATTTTTTTTCTCTCACTGTCTTATACCTGTCTGATGTATTTATATAGAAACCATATCCCTTCTTGGACTTCTTTATGTGAGGATGAACAAGCTCTTTTAGTCTCCCTGTGCAGATTGGGTTTATTCAAAAAGAGTAGTGTTGCCATCGAAAAGAGAATTTGGCCTCATGTCTCTGTATGTAGATGCATTAACAAAAGATGAGATTACTGTCTTTCAATATTTCCATAAATGAATCATTAGTGCCATAAATCTAGTAATCGTATTCCCTGGAGGAAATATCATAGGAAGCAAAATGCTTTAAAGCATTCTGAAATTTGTTAACTTTGTATTGTTAATGATTGTTTGATGTTCTATGAACTGGCTTTTGAGTTAGCTCAGACTCTTAGACTTTCATTCTTAAACCTTATCATCTAGTAACTCTGTGGATGTGGATTTAAAAATGGAAAATATGAAGCACTGCATTCAGTTACACCCTGTCATTGGCTGTACAGAGCACTACTGCTCTCTGATCTCCACTAGCTGAACATAAAAGCCATTATCCTTTCTGCTGTTATTCAGTTTTTCATGAGAAATGATGTGTGAGGTAAATAGGAAAGGGAAAAGGAAATGGAGGGAAGGGAGAGGGAGAAGTAGAGTGGGGGAAAGCTTTACTGGAGCAGAGTACAGAATTACCTGGTGAGAACGGAGGACAAAAAGCAATGGGAAGCCAACATACAGCTGAATGTAAAACTGCCAGAAAAAAGTGTTGAGAAATCATGCTGCCATAAATGGGTTCAGTTTGGGCACTGTCCTACACCAGGGTCAGCTCAGAGGATTTTGTTGCTGGTTTTTGTTTACATTTTTCTTTCTTCTGTCTCTTCTGTACAGATCACTATAAGCAGGTATTTCACATAAAATCTTAAAGCCTATGATCTATTTTATATAAAAAACCTATAGATTTTCCCCCCCAGAACATAGGTTAGCTAAAGTATAATTAGCCAATATTTTTCTTCAACCTACACCTATCTAATGCACAATTTTTCATCTGTGTTGGCTACATTTCAGCAGCAGGTGAATTTGCTCCCAGTATGCTTTTATTTTTAAAATGTTTTGTGATCTGCCAAGCTAAGAATGAGATGCTTAAAAACTACAGTGCTGTTATTTTAAATGAAGATTATGTAAATATGAAACCATATATTGACTCAGGTTTACTAAGGAAATAACTTCAGTGACAGTCTAATAATGACAACAAACAATTCAACAGCAATTGAGGATAAGTGATACAGATTATGCCAAGGAAGTCTCTAAGCAGCACATCAAAGTCATGTTGAATATTACATGTAGTTTTTTAAAATATAACCTTGCATTAGTTTGTAATTACTTGCTTCTAAAATATCTGCGGTGTGGCTATTATAAACCATGAATCACAGTTAAAAGGAGATAAAAAACGAGAAGACTCCTACAAATCAAAACTCAAATGTCTAAATACTGACACTCAACAACCAAGTCACTCCAGTCACCTGCAGCACACTGAAGTGAAGCCAACACCGACACAACAGCAGGGAAAAAAAAAAAAAAAAAAAAAAGGTGCTGGATTTTAGGATCTGAATACTTATTTCCCATTGACACTGAGTGAAGGGAGGGCCCCTAGTTCTGTGATTTTTGCTTTAAAAGCCCCAACAAAGGAGTCAATCCATATCTTTGCTGACTTATACCTGGAGACAACGTTTAAATTGGAAAGTTATGAAATAATTGTTTTCTCTTCTCTTTTGGATTACCACATATAAACTCTTGATTTGTTTACTCATTTATGGTAAGTCAATTTGCTTCTGACCCCTAGAGAACTTATTACAAAATGTTAATTTAAAAAACAAATTGAGTTTCATGGAAAGTAGGGTCTCACCCTTTCCTCTCATCTTTTTTGTAACAAGGTATAACAATGTTAACGGCAAATTTTTTAAAAGTTCCAGGGCTGGCCTTCATTGTTTCTCACTATTTATTTCTGTGCAAGGATAAGGATACACAGTGCACAATGTTCTTTTAAAGAAGTGTCCTGGTTAAGGTTTAATATGCACAAAAATCAGAATATTCAAGATTACTCTTTCTGAAAGCACCGATACTCTCTAAAACTCTGTGTGCTAACAGGAAATCTTGAATACTGGAGCTCCACTGTTTCAGGGACATGCAGGTTGTTAGTAGCCTGTGACATCTTTCCAACACCTGCAATCTCATGTTGTAGTTTGATTTCTTCCATATCCACATTGTGGTGGGTTGGCCCCAACTGGCAGCCAAGCACCCACACGCCTCCTTGCTTACCCCCACCTCCATCGGGATGAAAATGGGGAGAAAATGGGATGAAAAAGAAGGTGAAAACTTGGAGGTCAAAATAATGATAGGGAAATCACTCAGCAGTTACTGTCATGGGTAAAAGAGACTTGGAGAGTTTAACTTAATTTATTGACAGTCAACATAAGTATTTGATTACTGATTTGCGTATTGGGAAATAAAGAAGAAAAAACAATTAAACACTTAGGGAAAGCACAATTCCTCCCCCTTTTCAGGCTGAAATTCACTTCAGACACTTCTTTCCTCTCCTTGTTCCCACTGCAGATTACATTCAGGGAGATGATGGGCAGTGCAGGAGGTTGGGGTCAGTGCATAGCGGCTGCTTTCTACCACTGCTCCCTTCGCAGTATTTTCTAGAGCTGCTCCTTCATACTGACTTGTTTCCTCTGTTCTGGCATGGGCTTATCCACGGGCCACAGTCCTTTGGTGCTGTACATCCTCCAGCATGGGTACTTCATGGGCCTCAGTCCCTTTGGAAGTGTACATGCTCCGCCACAGAGCACCTCCCTCTCCTTGGCACCTCCCTCTCCTCTCTCCTTCCCCCCTCCTCAGCATTCCGTGCCCTTCCTTAAATACTTTCTCCACGAATTGCCCCCAGGCTGGCTGATGGGCTCAGCTGTGGCCTGTGGTGGGTCCATTGCAGAGCCATCTGGAAGCAACTGTCTGGCACAGGGCAACCCCGGCCTCTCTTCACAGAGGCCACCCTGCAACCCCCCCACTACCAGCGCCTTGTCACTGACACTCAGTGCACACCCTACAGCAGGGTGCCAGAGGACTCCCAAAGGTGTAAGCAAATTTCATGTTTAGATCAAGTACTTTTATCACAGACACTAATATTTGAGTACGGCCAAATTATGGTTAATGTTTGGTGATTTAGACTACAGATAAAATGTTTTTGTAGGATACATTCTTACACAGTATGACTTAAAAATAAATAAAATACAGTTCTGAGAACAAAAATACTCTTAGAAATGTATTGAAGAACAGTTTCTTTCTCACGCCTGAATGAAAAATAGCAAAATGGAATTTTACTACTTTTTGGAGGAGGAAGAATATTTGTCTTAGACATAACTGCCAGACGGATTTAGCTGTTGGCTTATTTTTTTTTTTTTTATTTTCCTTATGAAAAACATTGTAAGTGACATGCAGTATAAGCTTAATGACAAATTCTTGTGGGACTCAAGAAAGCTCCCACCTGGAGCCATTCTCCAGCAGAGGAAGCACTGCAAAAATAAATGGCTTCTCTGGAGGTCTAGAAAGTAACGTGGA
Source organism: Podiceps cristatus (assembly GCA_000699545.1). Lineage (NCBI taxonomy): Eukaryota > Metazoa > Chordata > Aves > Podicipediformes > Podicipedidae > Podiceps > Podiceps cristatus. The sequence goes on along the minus strand of KL261918.1, from coordinate 3,014 downwards.
CATGCTGAATCTTTCTGGCTCGTATTTGTTCTGTTCAACTGCTTAATTAAAAATTACTCAGTTCCTTAGTGCAATACAATTTGAGTAGCTGAACTACTGTGTTAGCCCTTTGCAGGTGTCCCAAGACCAGTGAGGGAGCAGAAGAGACTGAGAGGACTGAATCTTTGGGTATTGCTACACACTTTCTGAGTCTGAGCCTTTTCTCATCCACACAAATAGGTAGGAAAAAAAAGGTCCTCCCCAATAGGAAGATACTACTACTAGAAATCATGATGGATATTTTTTATTCACCAAAGATTATTTGATTTTCTCTTTTGGATGAAAACGTCTCCTTGATCGTTAGTGCAGCTTCACAATTTAACACTCAATTTTATATATTTTATACTTTAAACAGCTGTGGAAATCTGAGCTTGATTTGGACACTCTGAATCATAATTATATTAAATCTTTCCAATTAGTTTACATTTGAGGCTAACAGAAATATGCTGATTCAGATTCTAATTAAAGAAAATAGATGGAAACTACATCAACTATTTCAAGAAGAATAAATTAAAATTTTATCACAGGTGAGTGGAAGAAATCTTCAGCCATACATGTACCTTTTAAATATATGCTCGAGGTATTATTAGCATTTAGCTCAAAAATAAATATTTGAAATAAGCGAGGAAGAAAGGAAGGAGTTACATATTTTGAACAGTAGAAACTAGAATGAAAGTCTATATTCATAGAAATATAATTACATGTTAAAATGTAATTATATAGAAGGGATGAAATCACAGTTGATGTCAATTGTTACTGAATGTTATATAGAACAGATACATGGGCTTGACATGCTAATTGAAGGAAACTAAATCAGGTTTAGTAAACAATAAAGAATTTGCCCTTTAAAGCAAATTTGGAAAAACCTCACATTCTGACGTATATTTTGTTTTATACAGAGCATCAAAATGACACATATTTAATCTTTATGTCTCTGTCGATTACTGCCAATAATTGTCATCATATAGAGTTAGATAGAATTAAACCAGATGCTCAGTGGTTGAAAATCTGCATTGTTCTATTATTGCTATAGTTCCTATGAAGTCAGAAAATTATATACACCTGCATTAACTGAGGATTTTGCAGTGATTTTTAACTGGTCTTTCATTTTATGTACTGCACCCCTAATTTGTAAGTAAATGGTAAATAATATGCTAACAGTTAGATCTCACTGGCAGTGGTGGTGAAAAAGGAAAACAGGTAAGAGGAAACTAGTGGATCTAAACATCCAGGAAATGGAAAAATTCAAAAGGAAGTTTGGGCAAGACTGTGTCTTTTTCCAAGACAAGTATTTAAACCTTGAGAGAACAAAAAGGGAAAAGTGTGCAGAGGGAACTGATCAAATTATTTCAAGCAAGGCCCATCAAGAAGAACGGGAGACGAAGAGCGGGTGGACAGAAACAAAGAGCAAGCAGAAAAATAAAGAAGATGAGCTTGAAAGAAACATGCAGATTTATGGAGACAGTTTGGTTTATTTGGGTCACTTTCTTTTTTCTTTGCCTCAGACACAATTGATCATAGAGGTGACTCACGTTACCTTATCTGTACTAACTTGGTAGACGCTTCTGGAGCTTACGTTCTGCACTGCATACCTGTAATTCTTTCTAAGACACAAGAAAAATGTCTAGCTTAGCTGGTAACTGCAAAGGTATTTTTGATGTATTACTACCGGTCCTGCCTTAGTTCACTCTGTTATGACCAGCTGCTCACAGGTATTTAGAGTGCTTTCATAACTCATGGAGTTCTGATACAGTGTTGGAGTAGAGCAAAGCGAGCAAAGGGAAGTGACAGCCATAAATCAGAATTGCCTCACTCTGAAAACTCTATATATGTGACAACAAGGACTCCTGCAAAATTGTGATAAATTACAGATTTCTGTCAGTTTAGCTTCTTGATAATAACTAAGGTCAAATCCTGATAATGAACCCAGATCCCGATATCCCTTCTGACTATTTTGAATTTCTCTGATGAGGAAGAGCCATATCCTGGCTTTCTGAGGATTCAGCTTACAGAAGGGAAATCTTTTGAGGGCATATATAGCAAATACAGTACTCTGAATCTTGCCTCTTCACAGTCTTTCCTGAACTTCCAGCAGTGAATGCATTTTTCTTAAAAAAGAACACTTGGCAGAAGCTACTCAACATTGAGTTGTTCTTGGCCAGTGTTATACTACACTGAGTATCTCTGCCCATTCAAGTTGTCAATCATTCCATCATTTTGGAGTGAAAACAGACACAAGGTTGTCCCATGGAACAGAAGAAGACAGCAGTCTTATTACTTGGCAGTGTGGTGCAGGAATTACTCCTTTACCTTTCAGCTCGTAAGAATCTTTACCTAGTTCAAGAAACATTATGAATTAAGACATCAAAAATTATATTTCAGGTTTTAGGTAGCTAAGCCTATAACCTTTTTGTGCCTTGGAAAAAAATTACTATCTTTTTTTGAAAATGTACACAAAGAGAGGTATAACTGGGATTTCTGAAACAAGTCATTACTCATGTAGGAATAAAAGAAATAGTAAAAAAAGACTAAAAAGTTATCTGTATAAAACTGTAGTGGGTAGGTTTCCATCATGGAAGCATTTTCTAATGGTATGTCTCAGCAGGCCTTTATAAACCAGAGGAATTATGCAGGTGTCTTAAAATGCCCTTTTCCCTTTTCTTTAAGCACAATGGCCAAATCAGTCCTGGTATCACAAGGTAAAACCTCATTGGTTTCAGTGGAATTGTATGAATTTCCTCCGGAGCTGTTTAGACTGCCTGACCAAATAATTTCTGTCTGGTATTATTTCTATGCTCCACACGTGGCTTCCTGGAATTTCGTATCTTATAGTACAATTACTATAACTTGATCAAATATAGTGTGTTGTAAGCACTGGCAAGGGTTTGCTACACAGCGGCTTGTTCTGCCGGACGCGCGCGGAGGGCCGTGCCGGCGCCGGGCAGCCCCGGGAAGCGGTCCCAAGCAGCGCCCCG
>KL261917.1:2119-23951 GCA_000699545.1 Podiceps cristatus | reverse complement strand
GTGTCCACCGCACCACTCAGCTTGGTGTCAAAATTACCTTTCCCAAATTACATACAAAATACTGTTTTATACATTATAGAACAGATTAGACTAGACTATTTTGGTTGGAAGGGACCTATAACGACCATCTAGCCCCACTGCCTGGGCAATTCAGGCCTGCCCAAGCTAAAGCACGTTGTTAAGGGCATTGGCCAAATGCCTTTTAAACACGGACAGGCTTGGGGCATTGACCACCTCTCTAGGAAGCCTGTTCCAGTGTTTGACCACCCTCTCAGTAGAGAAATGCTTCCTAATGTCCAGTCTAAACCTCCCCTGGCACAGCTTTGAACCATAAATTGCCACTTCATCACTAAAAGAAGCATAATTCTCTCAAAACACTGGACAGTCTCTGGCACATATGGTCAGATGAGCTCTTCTCCTGGAAACATTCCCATGCATCCATCCTCCAATTACTGTCAGTTTATTGTGGTGATGAAAAAAGTAATGAAAAGAAATTCAGTCAACGCCATTGCAATATAAAAAGCATCACAAAATGAGCCTGAGCCAGCCACTGGAGTAAAATGAAAGAGAAGATGGTACCTGGCTGCATCTTGCCTACAAAGTATATATAATCATCCTACCGGGAGCCCCAGCAGTGGTGAGGTAAGGTAAACCAGAGAAGGACATCACAGGATCAGAATTTTGCAACGTATTAAGGTCCATTGGCTAAATCTTTCACTAAGTTGCTGATATTATGAAATATTTTCATGTCTCAGAGAGCAACCTCAGCTAACACCTGACATGTGACCTAGGAAACACAAATTTAAAAGTACTCTCACAGTTTCTGTCCTAACATTTTACACCTCTCTACTGTCTTCATCCCAGAAATTGGTCACTGGGTAGTTTTACCTTTCCTTCTTTTTGCATCATTCATCCAGGTAAAAGAAGGAAAGTGCAGAATAAAGGCTGCCAGTTCCACTGAGGCAATGCAGTTAGGGACGGATGAGACTGGGAAGCCTCAGGCCCATGGCTATGACATAACTACCATGTATATAGAGGAAGCAACTACCTGAAGGCCAGAAGCATCCAAGACAACCTATCTGCAAGTATTTTAGAAGGTGAGAAGCCAACGGAACAACTCATAAGAAGTTATTTTCTGTTGACATCTTTCAAAGGAGGTGAGAAACCCAGAACACACGACACTCCTTGATGACTGTATCTCATTTTGGATGAAAGCGTCATTTCATTTTGTATTGCACCTTAGAAATAGCTGCTTCTTCCACTCTCTACCCATCTTCAAAGCATCATGGAAAGCTTCCTCCTTTCCTCCCAGAAGATATTTTCATACCAGAAAAGGCCCTGTAACATCAAGTCACAAAATTATTCCATTCTTTGTTCCAAACTGTGTTCCAAACTGTGTTATACCAAACTGGTATAAATTCACTTTCCAGTAAACATACAGGGCACCATCATTGCTCTGCTGTTTGAGCAGTAAATTACAAGAGTTTAGACTCAGACTGATTTCTGGGATGCATTGTCAGAACAGAGATTCACTTGTAAAAAGAGAAATATAACAAATGTTTCTTAATAAATAGTTGGGGAAAAAAATCAGTAGTTACTGTTCACATGCTACAAGTGATTGATTATGGACGTATGATAATGGTAGTTTGTCTCGAGAGTTTCCGCAGAGACACAAATCAGCTTTAATTAAAAGATGATATGAAAAATCACTTGTTGAGATATGAGTCTGTTAATAAAACAGTGATAAATTACATGCTGGATTTAATTGGAAAGAAAGCGTTCTACCACACCTAATTCAGTTCTTCTGTTTATTTTCACACGGAATGTATTCACTTAAAGCATTTTAAGTGCACCTCTGTTAAAATGATTTAAAGAAAGAGAAGCCTCTCTCTGTGATCCAGTAGTGGCACTCAGACAATATGGGGTGATTTAAAGGACTTAAAGTGGTGCTGAGGAAGCACATCTCAAATACAGCAGCGCATTCTGAAGGATTATCATTTTAGCAAGACCACAGAATTTATACAAAGCAAGTCTTCAGTTTAAACATTTGCACTTTAGAAGTTTGAATACACCAAAAGGTGCCCTGGGTGGGTTTTTATTGGTTTTCTTCCCCTGTTGCTACTTCTATATTGCTAAATGCACGTACACCAGGGAGCAACCCCAGGCTCCTGCTGAATGAGTGGGTTCACTTCAGGAGCATTTGACTCAACTGTGTGGCACTCCTGAGGCCGTTAGACATTTCCTGTTGTAGGGAACAGCTTTTTACCACTCAAAACAGTAATGGTAATGAACTATGCGGCAGCTGACCAGAAGTTTTTAAGACGTAAAACGGAGGACACACGATGCAGAGTTGACAACGCAGAGCTTGCTGGGGCAGCGCTGGAGGAAGGGAGGAGCTCAGGCGTGTCTCTACTGATCATGGAAATCCTGGAAGGAACCAAACCCAAGCTTCGCTTCAGGAGAAGCTGATTTTTGATTCCTATAAAGGGCCTGGGAATTAACTAACATGGTAAATCACAGACCCTAGAAAGCAGGGAGCCAAGTTAGTTGACAGTGTAGACATGTCCTATATTAGTACAGCAGAGTCCAGAGTGATCTGTTTTCCAAAAAAGTAAATTAGCTCATGAGGGACTGAGTGGCTTTTTGGATGGATCCTTGGTTTTTGAAAGATGTAGAACACCTACTTTCTGCAAGTCAATCCCCCCAGGATAACTGGGCATCTAGGATCTGTCAGTTTGTCATCCATGTTTTTCACATTAAATGCAATTTTTTCAGTTCATTCTGTTCTGAGACTGATGCCCCAAAAATATTCATGAGAAAGTATGCAGTTGAATTAATGTGGGTAAATAAACCTTTACATCTTTGGGAAAGATTGTTTTTGTGCTTGATTTCTATTGCCATAGCAATTTGCAGTGGCTGATACTGAAAAAAACCCTGGTTAAGTAGGGGCACCGCAACAGTCAGCAGTATTAAAAGAGCAGCAATGTCAGTATCTTAGTGCCTAGACATATCAGCACTCTGTGTCAGAGCAATACCATGAAGACATACGAGTTAGTAAATTGGAATGATTAAATCAAAGCTGTTAACTTCTGCGTGTCTCCTCGCCTTTCCTCACAAAGAAGAGAGGGCTTTGCCAATGTTCCTCAGCTGTCCTCATCTTCCAGAGCCAGGACTGAACGGAGCTCAGCTTCTCTCACTTCCACAGTCTTTTGAAAATTGCAGGAGTTGTTAGACCTGCTATTTGGCAGCAACAGACAAGGAAAGATCTGTATTAGAGAGCCACAGCAGGGAAAAAACCCCTAACCAACACATGATCTCTTTTATGGGAGGCTATTACTCATAAACAGTAACAAAGATGATAAGAACAGATACTGCAGAGCTTTGTACCTCTGAGAGTTTTGACACTGTAAGTGCTACTAATCCCTACTTCAACATAAAGAAATATCTCTTCTTTGCTTAAGACAGGAGGCCAGCTGTTACTCTTACTTCTCCAACAAGCTTACATTCTTCCTTGACTTCAGCAGAATATCCTCTTTGTTTAATTGTTTGGCCTGACCAAAGTTTATTAAGTAAACTGAGACCCAAAAAGTAATTTCACTGAATTTCACTCCTCTCAAGGTGGGCAGTAACCTCCAGCTGCTCCGCTGCTACGGTGAATCTGGCTATTGGGTCCCAGCTATTCTTCTAGACTTCCATTATCTAGACTTCCATATAGTAAATGGAGAGATGGGCACCTCCAAGAGATGACTTATTCCATCTATTTGAGACACTTCTCTGAAACACAGGGCACAAATCACTCCCTAAATGTCACCTTCCTCATGCACTGGCAAGGCAACCTAGCTCAGCCACCCAGAAGTTCAACACCTCGTTCAAAGTTGGGTGATCGCTGCTGCAAGAAGAAATCCATCCAGCTCCTCAGTTATCTGATGTATTGTGGTGTCCTCAGTCCATTGGATTCACTTTGTAGAGACACTGCACCACTTACACAGTTACTACATGATCTTGCCTTCAGGGTAGAAGCTCTTAGCATAAAAACTCTCTTATTTTAAAGGCAGGCTGCGTTTGGTGCAGATGTGGTGGACGTGCAGAAAAGCCTATTATTAGTTCTCCCAGCATCTCCATTCTGGGAACAAGATGAAAAAGTGCCTCTGAAGTGATTAAATACAATAAAATTATAATAACACTGACTCAAAGCTAAAACCGCCTGGCTCCAGAATCAATTCCAGTGTGTTGAAAGCTGTACTGAAAGAACCCCACAGTGCACAGCCCTGAACAGTAGGGACCAGAAAAAACCCTTGTGCTGGGCAGGAAAAAGGATCTTCCTCTTCCACATCTTGTGTCTCTACGCGTACGAGTCACAACATGTGCTTTTATCCCGTTGATATGTGCAGGCTTTCTTGCAGGTTAGCTCTTCAGTACTAAAGACAGTAAGAAATTTAGCTGGGTGCTATTCTGGCTTGATATCATTGCAAGGGGACAAAATGTCATATATAAGGAATATCTGGGACTTCTCACTTGCACATCAGGTTTTCCAGGAATGGACAAATAGGCCAAAAACTTGCTGTTTGATTTACAGCTGCCATTATGGTATTGTACAGTCAGGAGGAGAGTCAGAAAAACACTTGAGCAGAGTATGACAATGGCAAGAAACAAATTTCCTACAATTTTGCATTTTGTTATTTTTTTCCAATAAGGATGCTTCTTCTACAGTACCCCAGCACCTTAATAGTCCAAAAGTGCCACCAGTTAACATGAGAGAGGACAGAGTGCCTTGCACTAGCTACAGCAGATCAAATTCATCTCAGGGTCAATACTGCTGGAACAAGTAGAGTTGTTTTTAATGACTGGAAGTGGAGAAAAAACAAAAGCTCGATTTAAATTGAATTCAGCTTGCTGACCGGTAGGCAGGATTCATCAAGGCCTTTAAATCATTCTTCTGGATCCTCTTACTTGTGTCTGCTCAGTAAAACTTCACTTCTTCCATTTCCTTCTCTAGGTACAAGGGGTTTGATGCTTCATGTATCTCCCGTTCCTCTGTGCTTCTTCCCAGGAGCTGGCTTGGCCAGATGCTAAACTGGCTCTTCCCCAGTGACCAGCTTGACTTGAGACAGTGTATTTCTCAGGTGTTATTCAAACACATTCAGCAAGACTTTCCTTTTCAAGACACAATTTAGATCGAGTCATCTTTGTTTTCAGTAGTGCTGCATCATAAAATTAGTCAATTACTCTTGTAAATCTGTCAGGGCTCTAAGTAATTATCTAATTTAGAACATCTAAAATAAAAGGCAGGAAAATTCCACTCTCTCGTATGTGTTGCTTAGAGGAACTGGCATGGGGGATACAGGCATGCTGGTGAAGTTTATTCTATTGGGTGAGTTGAGTCAGCAGTCAAAAATGTCCATGGTCATCTTAAAATGAATTTTCCTTTGGCTGCATTCATCCTCCTTTTCTGTTCCAATTGCACCAAATTAGAAAGGTTATTTCAAGGAGTCAGATTTCTGCCTTCAGCTGTCTAGTGGGAGGTTATAGGGAAGACAAAGCCAGACTGTCCTCAGAGGTGCACACTGACAGGACGAGGCAATGGACACAAACTGCAGCAAGGGGAATTTTGTGAGGACACAAAGGAACTGCTTTTTTCAACACGAGACTGGTACAGCACTGGGACAGGTGCCTGCAGTGTTTGTAGAATCTCTGTCCTTGGGGATTTTCAGCCCTCAGCTGATGAAAACCTCAAGCCACATGATCTGACTTCAAAGTGAGTCCTGATCAGGGCAGAAGTTGGACTAGAGACCTCCAGAGATCCCTTCCGACCTAAATGGTTCTCTGTAATTCTAACAAGCAGAGACACCATTCTGTAATTCCGTATTTCTAACAACCTTGCCAAGTAGAGGTAAGGTTGACTCAAGCAAGATCACTCTGTCAAGCTGAAACCACGTGAACGGGGTCTCTAGTGCTGAGATCACAGAAGGTCCTTGGGCATCAGGTGGGTGTAACTGAGGTGAAGCTAATGTTGAAACAGAATTTATTAAAAACCTGGGCAGAGCAGTTCTCCACTGATGTTTTAGGCTTAATTGCTAGAAAATGAGGAAGAATGACTAAAAAAGCTTTGAAACAAATTAGGCACACAAACACATTCTCCTTACTCCCCCCTCCCCTCCCCCCCAGTCATGTCACTCAGACAGGACAACACCTGGGCTCGAATCTCGCTGCGAATACAGAACACGGTATCTCTGAGAGCTTCTCTTCAACAGCAAAGCCTGCTGTTGCGGGAAGGCTGCTTTCTCTCCCAATCTATCGAGGAAGCACCATGCATAGCTCCACACTAGCATCCACACATATTTCAAAACGTCCCCATTTTTCACAAAGCAGATGTACTGTTTCCCAGCCAGTTCTACTTGAGAGAGTCCCTATACCTCCCTCCATCTGCTCCCCAGGCCTACGCAGGCAACAAACTGTGCAACCTTGTAATAATGATCTTGGCTTGATGCCTCCCCAAAAAAAAAAAAAAAATAATTAAAAAAACCCCTCCACTTCAGCTAGTTTTAGTATCTATAATTAGCTTCTATCAAAAAGCATGAACATAAGACTGTAGATATTTTTGATAAAGTTTGAGTGATGATCCTAATGAGAGCACAGCAATATTTCAGAGCCACAAATGTTTCAAAGATACCTTATGGACATTTGTCATTTATAACAAGTTTCTAATATCGAAGGCATGCCTTCAGTAAGAACGGAAACAGAATGATAAATGCTTGCTAGGCCTTGTGGAAAGGCAGGATACAATTTCCATTGGAATTTTACCTTTCCCTTCCCCCAGTGAAAAATTTTAATGTTTCTCCAGAACAACAAATTCCAATACCTTTGATGGCTGGACAGACCTCAAGGTCTTCATTCAAATTAGATGAACATGTGAAGTAGGAACAGCCCTCAGGCACAAAATATTTTAAATCCAAATTTTAAATACCTCTGAATTTTGAAAGAGATTCAAAGTTCAGGGACTGTCTGTTACACGAGGGAAGAACAAACTGACACCAGAGTCAAAATACAAGTTTGATATTATAGAAGAGGAACACTTAACATCTGGAAGTTTTAAATGTAGGTTAACTGTAAAGTACAGACTGTCTGAAGTGGAAAGATTTGGCCTTTTTTCTACAGAATTTCAATTAAAAATAATTTTTACTTCCCCCTCATTCTCCTGAATTTCATTGTGCCTAATTTCAATTGAATGTTCTTGTTGTAATGAATTATTTAATCCATACTCCATTTTCCAATCCAACACCACTTCTATGAAGGTTTTCACCAAACAATCCTGTAATACAAACAAAACCTCCCCACACATCTGGATGAATGCTGGGGGAAGCAGAGGCTCTAACAATTAGACATTATTGTTAAATAACATAACACTAATGAGAACAGTTGTTCAAAAAAAGCAACAGCATTGTTGGAGGGGAAACAAACACCCTGAAAAACAGAGCAATCAAGAGAACTGACATTCAAAGACATGTTAGCAGCAACTGTAACCTTATAGCCTCTAATGCATGCTGGAGTAAATAGATAATTGCTCATGCATAAACATAAGAAGGGCTTAGGTCTCAATAAACAAAGGATTAAACTTTGAGAACATCCACAAACAATAGGAGAAAATAAAAAGACGACAGACACCTCTTCGCAAACAAGTACACAGAATTATGATCTGACCTCCTGCACTCACAGCCAAGTTCTGCGAAACCAGTATCATTAAAAGCTGAAGATCCATTAGGTTTTTTCCCTCAATCTGATTTAAAACACGGGGAAAGGAATTAGTAAAATGGCAATATCCAAACCAATCATCTCTTCTTGAGGCTCACTTGTGCAGCAAAACCTGTGTGACCCAGGCCGATGCAAGTGAGATGTAGACAAGCTGTAACTTAACTTCTTCTCCGCTTGCCATTCACGGGCTTCACTAAACTCACTTCTTACTCAATTTCTGTGAATCTTTGTTTTCCAATCTCTTTTAGGCATGGACGGATTTCCCCACCATCTTAATACAAGAGAGAATCCAATCAAAGTGAGGTCTGCTGGGTACCATGGAAAGTTACTATTTAAGAACAGAAATAAGGTTTTGCCAGACTTGGCCACTGCAGATTTTCTTCACCTTCTTTTGAAATATGCAGTATTGCCTGGATAGATCTAGTCTAAAAATCATCACAATTTTATCCTGTTGGTATTCCAAGTTATGGAATTACCTCCAAAAGTTGGACTCTACACCCTGCAGTTGGGTCTGGATCAGTTAATCCAATTCTGAGTCAAACATATTTAACAAGATGGTTTGGGAACTTGCTAGAATGCAGGGTTGTGGTGCAAATATACAGTACAATTGCCTCGTATTTGATGGGAGTAATGCTGGGGACTGAAAAAATGACCAGGACAGCAGCCACAGAAACTATATGATTATTCTTAATATACGCACATACACATGCTTCTAAGTAAATGCCTGCAAACCTATCAGCCGTATTTTTCAATCCAAACATTACTCATTTTCAAATATTGTGTAGTTTCTGCAGATCTCAATAAACGCATTTTTTCACACAGTCTAGGTACAAAACCCAAACAAGTTTGTAAGCAGCTGGACTGGAATTGATTCAAATCACAGTGTAATAAATGCAACTAGGCTTGAATTCCTGCAGGAGCTTGGGAGAGACGTCCTTTTACCTTGGCTCTCAGTAAATACCCAAGCATTCCTTTTTTAGCAGAAATACTTATAAGAAATTAGTTTCAAGATCTCATGGGTGCATATTTGAGGCTCCAAAGACTGTATCTGTACACACACAAGTATGTTATTCATGCCAGAACTGCTCATCCAATCAAGGAACGGAAATGCTACTACTGTTTGTGGTTCATTTACCCAAATGCTCCCGAATACCGCAACGGAAATTTAGAATAGTTGGGACCACTACGACAGCAAAAATATTCAAAAAATGCATGATAAAAATTCTAAAACGTTACACTATAAAAGTTTTTTGATAAGAAGTGGATGAGGATCTGTAAAAAATAGCTTTTTACTAATTCATTATTGAGAATGTTATTTAAGTCTTGTATTAAATTACATTTCAACTTCAATTATTCAAAAAAAAAAATCACTACAATATGGAATAAAAGGGAATATCTTGTTTAAAGTTTCTCTTTTATTTACAGTTAGGAGAACATGAGGAGGCTCGACTCTCCAAATAAGCAGCTGGAATAAAAGAAACTATGAATCATGAGCTCGCCCTAGTGTTTTAAAGTAAGAGTGCAGTGAGGAACTAAAAAATCCATGTTACACCTAACACTTTCATAAATTGTCTGTCTTGTCTACCTCTTCCATATTAAAACCAAAAATACCTTGCTGAAACTCTGATTTTTTTGTTAGTATTTAATAAAGTGGTTACTCATCTGGATCGCCTATTTTAGAACAAACTGAACATACTCAAATGTTTTGATGTGCATTTTGAAGCCAGTTAATCATTTAAGGTCAAAGCAGTAGATTACTGTTTATTTTGCAGACTATAAGCATTGCAGCATTTATCACGGAGAATCCCTAGCAAATTGTTAGTTAAGATTTTACTCTATAGCTTCAGCATAAGACACAAGACAGAAGAAAGGGGAGGGAAAAAAAGCAAAAATCTGAAGCATTTCATGTGGGATTTATAAGAAATTCCCAATTCATTCATGACCTGGTTTTCAGAAACCAGTCCATTTACATAAATACAGTCTGCATGCAGCTACATGCTGTCTAATTTTTCCTCCTCTTCCTGCCTTTTCAATTTTTAATTCCAAATAAAACAATGCATTTCAAACATAGAGTTTGATGCCATTAATGGCAACTTAGAGGAAAAAAACAGGCATGGGTATTTGCAAAGCAATAGCTATCACCTGTAAACTGGCAAAGCAACCCTCTTCAGCTTGCCTGTGAGCCAGAAAATACCATGAGTGGGAGGGCACACACTTCACTTTTACCAGAGTGCGCAGTGGGCTGCAAATCGTGGGAGAAAAGGCAAGGAAGGAGGCGTGAAGCCCTTGAAAACTACAGCAGGAAAAGCTTTTCAAGGACAGATGCAAAACCTTCTGTGATTTGCTCAGTGTTGCCCACAGCAGGTGAATTCCTTAATAGGTAGAAGCTGGTTGCACGTTTTAGGGGAAGAAAAGAGTGTTTTGCAGCATGGAGAGAGTTGTTGTCAAAGGGCCCACCCTGCAGAGACGGGGTGGGGTGGGAAACATTGTCATTTCCCTGAGACAGAACTGACTGTGCTGACTCCAAAGACATGCTGTTATTTAGGATATTTTCCCTTAGAAAGAGGACAATAGGATGACACCAAGAAGAAAATTGCTTGACTGTGTCGATGTTTCAGTGTAACTCTGTATAAAAGAAACAGAATTGCAACGATGGTGGTGATCGATTAATATCTGAAGTCAAAAAACACTGCAAACACACAGCAGGAGGAAAAGACTGAGATGGACTGAGAAATATGAGGGTGAAACTAAAGGTAGTAGAGCCCTTCTGTTTTATTCTCAACAGCTTTAAAGGTGTCTGAAAGGATGCTACAGTGTTCTGGTTGCTCCATCTACTTCCTAACCCCTTCCTCTAATCCTCCCTCCAATTAAAAAAAAAAAAAAATGAAAAAAAAGGAAAAAAAAAAAAGAAAGGGAATCTCAATCTCAAAATCTCTTATTTCTATCTCAATCGGGTCAAGTGGATTCTGCAAGAAGTGACTGCTTGGGGGTAAAGTTTTTAGAGAGGAGATATAAGACCAAGGCTAGTCTGGAGAGGAAGCCCTACAGAATCTGTAACAGCAAGTAAAAGCATGATAGAGTCAAGACAACAATTTATTTTGCTGACAATGATATGCACAGAAAAATGAAACATCTTCTGTATTCTTTTGATTAATATTCTTGCATTAAACATATGTTGTATCTGAAGGGGAAAATATTAAAAGCGAAAAGGATGTTTGAAAACTGAATTGACAGTCAGAGCATGTATTTTGTTCCTGTACTTTTAGTCTGCATTTTGTTTATTTCTCAGTCTATGTGCCAAAGCATGTTATTGTTTACTACTATTCTTGAGCTAATTATTTTCCTGACAACAGTGCCAATTACCTTTTAAATAACGGAATCTAATTTTAATTTCCCACACAGTCATATTGCTGTTACTAGAGATAATTCAGAATCAGTGAAATCTTCCCACAAAGCTTATCAGTTTCTCCGGATCTTTGAGAGACAGAACATTGTAGAATAAAGTTATGTGAGCCACTGAATTTACAATGCTGCTGTTAAGGTCTGCGAATAGAAGGCTGGGCACTGCCTTGAGGTTTCGTTAACTGAACAGGCCACAAAGAACTGCTGGACGCAACATTAGAAACTGCTGAACATAACAGAGCGAAAAGCTGAAGAAAATTTTACCTAGGGCTGTGAAGGATGCTGGATTTTACACATGATGAAGGGGAAGTTACGTGAAAGATGGCCAAATTCCAGAGGTAATCAGAGGGACCTTTTGGGGACCAGGATCTTACAAGGCCAAGAGTCCCCAGGTAACGTCATAGCACAAAGGCCCAGGCATCCTAGGAAACAGTATCAGAAATAGCAAATTTGGATGCAGATATAGAATCATAGAATCATAGAATTGTCAAGGTTGGAAAAGACCTTTAAGATCATCGAGTCCAACCATTAACCCATCACTGCCAAGTCCATCTATACCATGCCCTCAAGCACCGCATCTATCCGTTCTTTAAACACCTTCAGGGATGGAGACTCAACCCCTTCCCTGGGCAGCCTGTGTCAATGCCTGACCACCCTTTCGGTGAAGAAGTTTTTCCTAATATCTAACCTAAACCTCCCCTGGCGCAGCTTGAGGCCGTTTCCTCTCGTTCTATCACTTGTTACTAGGGAGAAGAGACTGACCCCCACCTCGCTACAACCTCCTTTCAGGTAGTTGTAGAGAGCAATAAGGTCTCCCCTCAGCCTCCTCTTCTCCAGGCTGAACACCCCCAGCTCCCTCAGCTGCTCCTCATAAGGCTTGTGCTCTAGGCCCTTCACCAACTTCATTGCCATCCTCTGGACACGCTCCAGCACCTCAATGTCCTTCTTGTAGTGAGGGGCCCAGAAATATAGTACAACCATGACCAATGCGGAAAAGGTAATTAAGGATGAGTTGTTCATTTAGGAGGACATAGGAGTGGAGGAAGGAAGAGATCAAAGTGCATGGGGAAATAGAGAGGGGGTTAGCCATGCGTAAGCAGGTCAGCACCCTTGTCTGACTAGCCCTGTACCTGACCACCAGTCTACCCCATCTCCTCATTAAATCCCCATCTTAACGATTTTGTGTGAGATCTCACTGTTCTCTGTGTTCGTGGGTGACCTAAGTGTCAGCAGCTGAAGAACAGACTGTCAGCCACGGGGATCTGTAGGTCTTGGTGTGAGCAACTGGAGGTGCTGGGGCTGTGGGTGCTTCACCAGGGAATGTCAATTCTGTGTGCAAGTTGAGTGAGATTTGCTAACAAACTTCAAGCTGGACTAGCTGGTGAGTAGGAGAAGATCCACATCTGGTAAAGCCCAGGATCTCAGCTGACAACTTGTTAAGGCCCATGGGGAAAGCCCGGGCATGGATATTAGATGAAAGAGCTTGTGATAATATTTGATAGATCTGCCAGCATGGTTCCCTTGTGAATCTAGAGAGGCAAGGCATTCAAAGTTCTTTTCACCAATGAATTTCAATCCAGACCTAATGGAGAAGGGCAAAAGCACTGGGCCACCTATGTTCGTGTTTACGTGAGCTGTTAGTGTTCCCGTGGGTGCTGTTAGGAGCTCACACTTGCCGTCTTAGGGCTCCCTAAGATGCTCTGTGCTTACCACCTCCTATCAGCTGCCCTCTTCTGCTGCCATTCTTCTCCTGATCGAATCCCAGAAGAGGAAATCCCTTAGGAATACCTCAGTATGCCTTGGCAGCGAGAGCACCTTCACTTCTTGTTGATTAATCACAGGAAGAATGTATAGATCTGTTCAGCAGATCTGGTGCCTTCCATACAGTGGAGTGATTTGAGTTCAGAACGGCACACAGGCCACAGCAACCCCTTAACTCCTGTCCAGAAACTGGTATCAGCAGCTTCACTTACTGCACCGCATGAACTGCTAGGAGAGACAAGATGCCTGTTCCTTTTGGACACAAAAAGTAGTCTTATTCTGATTATTTGGCTTTTGAGATGGTGGCAGGTGGACTCAGCAAAGGAAGAATGGTCATTGCCAAAGCATTTATATACAGGAAAGTGGCAACAATTCCTCTGAAGGGTAGAAAGAGCTCAGAGAGGGTTGCAAAGGGGTTGTAACAGGCGCTTGCAAACACTGCACAAGCGCTTCCTACCTTCAGAATCCTAAGCAAGCCATCTAAGTTGCAAGAGTATCAAGGCAATGGATCTTGTTTCCATGGAAGTATGGGCTCAGGAGTACTTACATGCCCACACAACTGCTCCAGCAAACAAAGACTGCGTATCACAAAAAGGAAAAAAAAAAAACGTTTGGCTGAAGTATAGTCATCTAAACTAGACGGCAGTGAAGAGAGGTTGGCTGGTATGAATTGCATCCACCCATGGCCTCTGCGTTCTCCCTCTCTTCTTCTGCTTTATAAATGGTAGGAAAACAAACCTCTGCGCGAATCTCAGCAGGCATCAGGACAGTTATCTAGTAAGATGGGATGAAATAAAAGGGAAGAATACTAGGAAAACAGGCTATCAGCTACCATGAAAGAGTTGCACAAAAATGAGCAACAAAGCCTACTGCTATCAGATGCTGCATGAACGCTCCACGTGCAGTCAAGCTGTTGAGGTGCTTCCATACTTCCAACAAGATAATGACGAACGCTTGTTTATAACTGTTTTCCAAGCATTAACATAAAACTACAGTCTCTGACCTCCTGCCGCTTAACACCTTGCATTAGCAAACAGTCCCAGAGATTTTGACTAAATTAGATTTTAGCTATTTAAAATGTAATATTCACAGGAGTGTGACAACCTGATATCAGGAAACTAATAGCGGCATCGTACCCAAAAGATACACGTCATTACACACACATGTATAGTTAACAGTCAAGAGCTATCCAGCAGTCGAACAACAGAGCTGATGAAGAACAAGGTATCCATCACATTCCTGTTTGATGTATTACAACAATATTAAAAATTATACAGCTGCTTACTCTCAAAGCCTCAGATGCAATTATAAAACTCAGTGGTAGAAAAGTACGTATTGTTTGCTTTCATTAGTGTGATTCTAAGAAATTTAATTTTTACCCGTGTTTCATACCTTTTCTATAACAGAAAGCTGAGGTTCCCATTAAACCAGTACTCCTTTTTCAGAAAAGCAAGACAAAAAGATGAATGAAGTACCAGACTGAAATAATGCCATTACTCTTCATGAGTTATGCAAAGGATTACATTACTGTATTTCAAACTGTGTCTGGCATCTCTGTGATTATTTGCTCTGTGTTTGTAACTCTGAAATACACAGAACTTCACAGACCTTTAGAGAAACAGCCAAGGTTACCATGTAGCACAGAAATAAAGGCTTTTTTGAAGCCCTATTCTTTCTTCCAATCCTCCTTAAATTGATGGGAAGTGATGAATGTTGAGAAAAAAAAGCACAGAATCATAGAATAATCCGGGCTGGAAGGGACACCTAAAGCCCATCTAATCCAACCCCCCTGCAGTGAGCAGGGACATCTGCAACCAGATCAGGTCGCTCACAGCCCCATCCAACCCGGCCTTGAATGTTTCCAGGGATGGGGAATCTACCAGCTCTCTGGGCAACCTGTGCCAGGGCTTCACCACCCACAGTGTAAAGAATTTCTTCCTTATATCTAGTCTATGTCTCCCCTCTTTCAGTTTAAAACCGTTCTCCCTTGTCCTGTCACTATAGGCCCTGCTAAAGAGTTTTTCAGTGTTTTTCTTATAGACCCCTTTGAGTACTGGAAGGCTGCAATTAGATCTCCCCGGAGCCTTCTCTTCTCCAGGCTGAACTATAGCTAACACGGTGCTATGCCTTCTCTTTTTACAAAATGAAACAGCTTTTCAATCCCACATCAAAAAGGTTCTTAAGAAATTATTAGCCAAGCAACATTGGAGGAATCCAAACCATCTCCAGCAAGACAGTTATTAAAACAAATCTTTTGATTTAATATCCTTGTTAAACAATACATAGCAAGATAAAGAGAATCCACTCGTGGACCAGACAGATCCTGCTGCTTTCAGTCAACGAAACAGCAGAAAGCTGCCTTGGTACCGACAAGTTCAGAGGGTGGTAATTCAGCATGTTTTTTTCTTAAGAGTGCATTCTTCATGTATCATTTTTGACAGACTAATTTTTGCAGCACCAGTTTACAGCAGTAGTCCTGAGCAGAAACGCAGTGTAACAGCTTTTAAGCATCATAATTTAATATCTCATCCTTGAAAAGCTTTTCAAAATTTCTTGCCGTTATTGTTTTACTCTTCCAGTCATTTCTATCTTTGATTTCTAAAAACAGTTAAATGAAGATAGTTCTGATAAACACGGGCAGCACGATGGTATTTGTTTCAAGTCTTCTTTTTAAATGACAGGTAGTTGTCTGGAGGGAGTCGACAGAGCAGGGTTCCATCAGACCCGTTACCTAACTTACACTCAGAAAGTGGCCAGGGTGTGCAAACAGGGACTGACCGGTTAACACAGCAGGTGGCCCAGAGGTGCAGCCAAGGAAGGTAAGTCAGTGCAGTGGTGACGTTCTGCACGAATGGAAGATGTCTTGGCCTAGATGGGAGCCCATGAGGAAAGACGTGGATACACGGAGCACTGGGTCCCCCTTCCTGAGTCCAGAGCTGGGGCTGCAGCAGCCTCCCTAGAGCAGGTGTGCTCTGGTCAAATCGTTCAATCCAGAGACCTGGTGGGGGGGTCAAATGCAATGCTTGACATCTAATGACCACCCCGATAGCAAGAGACATCCCAAAGACCCAGTGAAAACAGGATCCTTCAACAATGGGACAACTAGTGCCAAGTTATCAACTTTGCAAGAATAACAGAGCCACAAGTACAGGTAGGTGTGTTCCAACATATTTAAAGAAGAACATATGTTTGTAGTGAACAGCATTGAGAAGCATGGAAGAATCCTTGAGGTTAGGAATCCCATAATCTAATTCCAGTTTAGCACTGGAACTGGACACTACTGATCCCCATCAGGGCAATGACAGTGATCATGAAATGCTGAGCACAGAAACTGTACATTTTGGACTGGTAGCAATAGGAGGAGTTAAATTACCTACGTATAGAATGGGTCAGCGATTCATCAGGATGAGATGCAGAAACAGAACTCCTAGAAGAGCCTGTATAGGTATCTACGTGAGAGATGCTATTTTGGATTCAGACTCAAGAGGTGCTTGGGAACAAGTTCAAGTGGTATCACTGGAAGAGTTGTTCTTTTGCAGTGATCAGAACACAATTAGATGGCTAGAGAGGAAATAAGGTGAGTGAAGAAAGCACTAGACAAAAAATGCGAAGAAATGGTACAACGTAAAAACAAGGAAAAAATGAAAAGAACAGCCCCAAAAGCAGGAAAAAATCTAATCTACATTCTAAACACTATACAGAATACTGGATTAGAAGTCCAGATAAAACATGGACCAAAAGGGAAAAAAGGAAAAAAAAAAAACAAACCAAATTAATTCCTACTTGACTCCACGGGCAGTTAAGAAGGCTGTCAGAAGGAAAAGATCAGAATTTAAAAGAAATGGAAAGCTTGCCGACACATAGAGAACAGAAAAACCATACAACATGGCAGGTCAAATGTAAACAAGAAATTAAGAGGGTGGAAATTAATTCAAACAGCACCTTATAATGGATAGTTGACTATCCAGTAAAAAGTTCTTAAAAAATATTAAAAGCAGGAAGCCAGGTAAGGAATCAATGGGACTGCTTGATGGAGAAAAGGTAAAAGGAGCACTTAGGGGTAGACAAAAACACTCAGTGAATTTCTTTCACTGGTCTCTTTAGATAAAAGACCTTGGGAAGATTCCCACACCTGACTTTTTTTATAGTAAATGAACTTCAATACACAAGAAATATTAGGCCAAATCCATAATGCTAATAAACTGCCAGGACTTGATAGCATTGTCTTAAATTGATAGCATCGTCTCAAATGTGAAACTGGAAAACAGCCTGCAAAGGCACACTATCCACCCTTACGAAGAGCTGCTCTGCCAGAGGCCTGCAGCACAGCCAGCACAATTCCCATCAACAAGAAGGGCTCCAGAAGGTCCGCTGGAATTACGGGCTCGTGAGTGACCCCCTTGGCAGTGACAGAACCCACAATAAAGAACAAATTTTGAGCACATGCACAAATACAGTCTGCTTGGCAAGAATTGGTACAGATTGGTAAAGGGAAATCCAGCCTCACTAGGCTGCTGGGCTTGTATGAGTGTTATCACTCTGTATTTGGGTAAAAGGAATCATAGAAT
This sequence comes from Podiceps cristatus, assembly GCA_000699545.1. Lineage (NCBI taxonomy): Eukaryota > Metazoa > Chordata > Aves > Podicipediformes > Podicipedidae > Podiceps > Podiceps cristatus. Next base: position 6,471 of record KL261917.1, on the reverse strand, counting down.
CATAGAATCATAGAAAGGTCTGGGTGGGAAGGGACCCCAAGGATCACAGAGTTCCAACCCCCCTGCCACAGGCAGGGACACCAACCTCCAGGCCTGGAGCTACACAAGGTTGCCCAGGGCCCCGTCCAACCTGGCCTTGAACACCTCCAGGCATGGGGCATCCACCCCCTCTCTGGGCAGCCTGTTCCAGCCCCTCACCACCCTCTCTGTAAAAAACTTCCCCCTAATATCCAATTTAAATCTTCAATCCCAAGGAGATGATATATTTGTAGTTTGAAATAACTTCTCATTAATAGGCTCTGTTGCTTCAGGGTTGGAAAGAAGATACCACATCCAGGACATGACCAGAGAGCACCCATGCTCAGCAACATGCTCGTACCACCTCCAGGTGATGATCAACATGCAGTGCCCTGCATCCTACAGCAACCACCCTGGGGACATTTAAAAAGCCTTTCAAGTTTTCTTGTGCAATACTGTTTCCTACTATGTATTTTAATACTCTCCCAGTTTATCAGCAGTGATTTCCTATACTCGTTTTCACAGCAGCTCTAGAATATAATCCAGTCAACACAAACTACTTTACATTTTTAAATAAAATGTACAATTGCAGAGCTGAAACGAAATTATTTCTAATTAATATCTGCACTAATGAGCCAAGTTCAAGCTAAATGCCTCATTTTGCTCAAGCCCAAATTCTATAAATTGAAGTGGGTGTCATAGCCTTCAAGAGCTTAAGCACTGCTTTAAAAGAATCTGTCAATTATTTAATAGAAATCCTTTCCTAGTACAATGTTGCTGATCTATGCCTCCCATCCAAGGTTAATTTAATGCTTAAAACGTAGCATTTCAAGTACCGTTGCATAAAATAATTTATTTTGGAAAAAATGTAGAGAACAAGGAAAGACAATTATTCATGTGAATAAGAGAGCATGAATCACAAAGGAGAGAAAATTATATCTATATAATGCAGACATGGGAAGATCAATCCATTATACTAGGCGAGAGAAAGGAGATGTAAATTGTGGGGTAAAAACTATAGCTACATACAGGTTTTGGTTTTCAAAATTTTGTTTTGTTTTTGTTTTTGTTTTTTTTTGTTTTTTTTTAAGCAGAAATGAATCTGGTTCACCACAGATTCTGGTCAAGTCAGTCAAGATGCTACCACACCATCCAAAAAATATCTTTAAACCCACCCAGGTACATCTGTACTGCCAATACACACTTTTCTTCCAAAGGTCTCAGTGACAGAGAGCACACACAAACACTCGGGAGTTCCCCAGAGGAGCCCACACCCATGCCACTTGGACAAAGTCCCAGGGCATCACCAAGGAGGGTAAGTATCAGGGATAAAACCTTCTTTCTCAGTAGGAAGAGGACCAGACACTTGACTTTTTATCAGTGAGCCTAGACAATGATGAAAAACAAACAAACAAAGAAATAAACAAATCCCTGAGTCCTCCCATGAAGTCTCAAAGGTTTTCATCCCTTTTTCAAGGACATATCACTACACAGCCAAGAATCAAACCACTCCTCCAGAGCAGACTGGTATAGCTGCCCACGCTATTTGTGACCAGGACTCCAAATATTTTCAAAGCCCCTACCTTGAGGTCTAATGTGGAGAACCCCAGAGCCAGCTGACAAGACGAAGAACCACCTCCTTGTCCCAGATTTGCTGCTTCCCCTGGGCTTGGATCAGGGATGCTGAGGAGAGGCTGCCAAGGCTCATCCAGTCCTTGGACACTTGCTGCTCATTCGAATGGACAGCAATGATACAGTCAAGGAAGATCATATGCGCCTCAGAAACAAAAGGCCTGAATGACTGTGATAGACAGATTACAAGTTACAATGGAGGAATTCAGAAACACTGCCAAGGGATAAGGGGATGGTGTTAGAAAAGCCAGAGCTCACCCGCTGTTTTTTCAGCAGGGAAAGCGAAAGCTGCAGGGAGGAAGAGATCTGTTAGGTTGTGTGAGAAAAGGTTCATCTTCACAAACACAAAGAAGCACAGAGAGTGGTAAACGGGAGAACCCAACTAATACCCTTGACTATTCTGGGCTATCACAGGAGTCATCAGCTTGAAGAAGCACAGAGGAGTAACAGGCAAGGGAACCCCAATAACCTACCCAGAGAGCCCTTGCCACAGCTCCTCCCAGGTTGTCACAGGACAGCCACCAGCGAGAGGATGAAAAAGCTCTCCTGCACATCTTTCGGCCCAGGGGAGGGGGGGATAAGATGCAGGGAACATCTTTACAGGATTGTTCAGAACTTACTAGGGATGTTTAAGGAAGGAACCAAAGGCAGAGGAGGACAAGAGATCAAGGTGATTTAGGAAAGATTAGGTACGTGAGGACAGAAAGGTGAAGAGTTAGAAGGGGCTGGAGGTGTGTGAGCCAGGGCTGGTCAGCACGCTTGTCCTCCTGTACCTGGTCACCACAGTCTGTCCTGTCTCCTCATTCAACTTTATTTCTAACTACTGTCCTGGGTAAGCATCTCTCTATTCTGTAGGTGTGTGTGTATATGGAGCTCTGTCACCTGTTTCTTTCTTACGCTTTTAACCTATTTTTTTCCCAGCACCTCTGATTGAGCTAAGGGCTGAAAAAAAGGCAGGCAATAGAAAAAGAAACAACAGTGGACCTATAAAACACTTTGGCAACAAGGAGCTCAACCTGCTTTCTTGTTTAGCACCTCAAATACCACTCAAATCCTTTCCTACACAGATCAGTCACCCTCCAAACACCTCATTTACAAAAATGGCTTTTGTTCACAAGAAGTTTATGCATTTCACGTTTAGAGAATCTTTATACATTTCACTTTCTCCTGTAACATACAATGAAATGTTCTGCATTTTTACAAAAAAACACAGGAACATTAACTAGACAAATAAAGGTGATTTTATGCAGCATATAAAATATCAGGCTTAAGTGCAATTACATTCTCCACAGCACAGACCAGAGAACAAAGGGAGTCAACAAACTGCAGCACATACATAATTGTGTGCAATTATACAAGCAACACATAACTTGTTCTAATTACTTTGCATTGATATCAGACTCTATTGTATTCCAAATTCTGTATCAAAAAGATGTCAGCTAACTCCGGGTGCCTTTTAAAAGCCAGATCTATTCTACTCATTGTGCATTACTCACTCCGAAAAATAATGGTATTTACAGACACCGCAATGTTCAAAGAATATTTTAAGAAGTCTTTCCGGACCTTACATTTGCTGCAACTGTCACTCACACTACTGACAGGATTTCCCTTAGCCCCATACCAGAAGAACGGTCCCAGACCGCACAGGTTCGGTAGCTAGTGGTGCAGAACTAGCCAAATTAAACGCCACGCCACCCCAGCTGCTCTGTGAACAGGCGGTGAGCTCAAAGCGTCTACCATGATTGTCACCGACTGGGATGCTGAAGCTGAGATAGTGATATTGATGAGTTTGATGACTAATTAAAAGCAGAAGCCTACAAGGCAGCCGCAGTTACTGTTGATTAACAGACGGGAGCGCCATTTCCCCAGTGTGACCACTCAGCAGCCCTTTGCTCAGACAGAGATTAAGGACATGGGGGGAATTTGTGGTTAACAGCCGCAGGGACCCCTCTGCAGCAGCTCTGGAGACGCTGGGAAACTGGAGCAGGTGGGATAAGCTGATGGCTTAAGAAAGAAGTAGTTAAGTGCACAGGGGGAAAGGTCAGAGGTCACTTAAACCACTGGAAGCTGGTGCCTCATCTATGGGTGACACAGCATTCTGCTGCCAAATTGGACTTGCTGCATTAGGGGTGCCTGCCACTGACCTGGCAGCTGATGAGGATAGTTTATAGGACTATATGGATGCGGTGACCAGGCACCTCCGCACCTCAACAGAATCACACCCTGGCAGACACTGTCACTCCGTGCAACCAAAAATGATTATGAAGACCTTGGGGAAAGGGAATCTCAAGGAGTGGGAATCTCAGCTCCAGGAGCTATGCAGTTAGTCAACACAAAGTCATAGTCCACCATAGCGGGCCTGCAGAAAATCAAACAGCGCAGGCTCAACTAGGTCATACACTACCAGTCAGCTCTGGGTGTGCTTGGACCGAGAGCTGAGGCTGCATCTCTCCATCTGCAGCAGAAGAAATTCCTACGGAGGAAGTCCCGACAACTTGAGGACCAAGATGTACCTACTGGGCGGCACCTGACGACAATGAAATGAATACCTTTACATGTCACAAGTAGAATGGAGTAGCAATAAAGTTATGTTGATGCAGAAAGGAAGCTGCTGGTGGTGACAAGCCTACACTGTTATGAGTTGACATTGTTTACTGCCCACTTTGGTGTCACATGTAGCCTCAGAGTTGCTAGGCTTATCA
>KL261916.1:0-24112 GCA_000699545.1 Podiceps cristatus | reverse complement strand
GAAAGAGAGTGCTTCTATGAACTTCAAAATACAGTTGAAAAGACCATATCATAAAATCAGCTGTATCAAAAACATTCTTCAAGACATCTGAAAACTTTTTTGAGGCAATAACTCTATTAAAAATACTCCTTAGCACAACTTCAGCTAGGAACTGTGAAAGCATGGCAAAAAAACTCCAAAGCAAACATGGAAACCAAATGTCCATTTCAGCTGGGACAGAGTTAATTTTCTTCCTAGTAGTTGGTATAGTGTTGTGTTTTGGACTTAGTATGAGCATAATGTTGATAACGCACTGATGTTTTTAGCTGCTGCTAAGTAGTTGTAGTGCCTATACTGAGTCAAGGACTTTTCAGCTTCCTGTGCTCTGCCAGCAAGTCGGGGCACAGCCAGAACAGCTGACACAGACTGGCCAAAGGGATATATCATACCATATAATGTCATGGTCAGTATATAAAGATGGAGTTGGCCAGGGGCGGGAATCACTGCTCAGGAACAGGCCATAGGTCACTGGGTGACTCACGAGTTTTACTTTTTTCCATTCTCCTCCCCATCCCACTGAGCGAGCAGCTGTGTGGTACCTAGTTTCCAGCTGGGGTTAAACCACATCATCAAAACACTTCAGGTCCCGTGACTTCTGACAGCCATGTTTAGGACCTCGAAGTCTTCCTTAGAGAAGTGCTAAACCTGAGGCATGTGGAGGTGCCCTACATGCTGCACACTGAGTTACAACGTTTTATCCCCTGTAAGAGCCCCGTTCCCTTTACCTTCCTACCACTCTCACCCAGTTTCTTCAAACCAGGACTCCATTTGCATACTAACTACCCCTTGTCACCTACCAGTTATCCTCAACAAGTCCCCGAGCCTGCAAAATGCCCTAAGTTCCACCCAGACATGGCACATAAGCAACGTGCACACGTGCTGGCCGTTTGCAAAGCACATGCAGAGAACCAGAGCACCTCAGACATGCCAGCTCACTGTGCCTGGACCACACAGTCCATGTTCTTGAGTCAGTCTCAACTTTTCTGGATGAAAATGCATAAAACTTACTTACTGGACTGCAGATCCATATTGTACAGAAATTTAGCTTCTCTTTGCTTTTGATGTAAGGCTTCGCCTTACTCAGCACCCACATTGGCAAGCAGCTACAGCAGGAGAGGCTCAGATCCAAGACATGCCTCTGCAAGAGTAGAGTGAGAGATACACCTCAAACATTTGCACCACTGCAGTTTCTCCCCTTCCATGATGCTATCTGCAGAACAAAGCTGGCTGGCTTGATTTGCAAGCTAAGAGTTTTGGTTACTCCTAGCTACTGAGCTAAACAAGTGAGCTGCTGAGAAATTGATGTCAGGTGAATGAAGCAGCCAGCAGAAGAAAGAAAATCAAGACTGGGTTTGAAGAGAACATAGTTTTTATACTTTTTCTAAATTGCACTCTAACATGAAACTGTAAATACAAAAAAACCCGAGCACTCCAATCTGTCCCTTTAGTTCTCATTGTATATTTGGCAACTCAGATCCCTCCAGGAAAGAAACTAACTTCTTTATCACACATATTTATTTGCAATATATTCATTCATGCCAATATGAATCACAATGTATACCATAAGTAACAACAGGATCAATGGATGATTGAAACCTGGAAGAATTAGTCATCTTATAGAAGCTACCATGGAATTTCAAAAATGTCAAGCTTGCAAGATATTTTTGTACTCTAAGACCAGAATTTTGTTGCTAAAATGCAGCAGCAGCTCTTAGTTGTAGTCAATAGTGTAATTTACTGGGGGGGGTAACACAAAAAAACCAACCAACCAACCACACAATCCCAACTGAAGATTGTCTCAGAGAAAAAAGAAAAAAAAAAAAAAAAAAAAAAAAAAAAAATGGTAACCAAGTTTATACAAAACATTCACCAGTATAGGAAGTGCTTAAATCCATAGCTTCCTCCTCCAGCAAGCTCAATTGCGGGTTAAAGAAGTGCTTGATCTGGCTGTACACACAGCACTTGCCTTCGTGGAAAGAGCTGTCTCCAGCAGAGTTCTGCTTAAGCAGCAAATTACAGCAAATATCAGCGAGAATTACACAAGCTATTTGGCTGCAATCACCAAGTAATTATACCTCAGCAATCTTAATACACTCAAGAAAAGGTTTAAATAGTCTATTTTGCAAAGAAAAGGGAGTGAACAAAAATCACATCCTTACAGCAAAAAGCATATTGCTACTTCCTCCTCTTACTTAGAAGGTGCAATAACAGGGGAGGAAACAGCCCCAGTATTGCTGGTCATCCATCTGAGAAGGCAATTTGGTGAGTCACCATTACAGCTGAGGAAGTCTGAACCAGCCCAGCTGGGCCTGTATGTCAATCAGACAGCTCAATATAGCTTTACATTTCCTCGGGAATTTGGTGATTTCTAGATCTGCTAGATCATCTGCTAATTACCACATGCACTAGATGTAGATATGCAGCTGCTTTTTGTTACCGTATAATTACAGGCTAAGTATTAAATGCAAGGGGTTCTCCAGTGTCTGAAATGGCATATTTTCACAACAAATATATCAAAGAACTTAAAGAAATGCAGAGATTCACTTGAATTTAAATACAGACTGAGGAAAAATGTTTGGGGTTTTGTCTTTTCTTCCCTTTCCTGAGATCTTACGTGTTCTCCACTTGATCTCGTCTCATATACTCGTTATTAGTGTCTCGTTTTGTATGCCTGATACAAACTCATCTATCATGCTGATGAGACAGTGAGAGAAAAGGCAAAATGGTCTGGAATGGGACTGATGGCTGAGGGGTTATTCAGAAAAACAGATAGAGCTGGGCAAACATCAATCATATTACCATGAACCCAGTATCACTGAAGTCACTGGAAAGTATTCTGAGATTTCGCATCCATTATAGGTGTGCCTAGCAAGTCTCAGGAAACAAGCAAATTAATTTCCTCTTCCTGACACAAAAATAGAAGAAGAGTTAGAAGTGCATCTGTTAAATGGACATGGTTTCAGCCTGACCTATCCTCTGCTGAAATCTATGCTGAAAAAGAGGGCATTTTAGCATTAGCATTTCTGGACTGGAACTGTGCAATCAGAAACTTGGTCTGAGTACAATCCAGAGATCTCCCTGGAAATTTTGCACTAAAGGAAAATCCATAGACTAAGAAAAGGTTTAATTTAGACTAACTTCAAAGTTGGACTTAAGAAGTTGGGCTGCAAGCTGCGCACTAGCTTGAACATCAGAAGTACCTCCGCTGCTTTAGTGCGGTGTATGGACTCTTTGGCAAGTTGAGGTGAAAGCTATATGGAGCTACACAAACTATCAAAATTATTTGGCTAAACTGTTTCCAGTACCCAGATTAACTTGTGCAGCTCTAGAATGGCCACTGTTTGCACCAAGGTGGCACACTAAAAATTCTTTCTTTTTCATCTCCAGTTTTTCATGGGTTGAGAAGTCATACAGAAGTCTAGCACAGGAACAGACCAAACTGTGACTTAATAGTCTCCCAACCATTGTTAAAGTTATCTTCCACTCAGCCACTGTTATACTAATCTGCTGATTTCAGAAAAAAAACAACAACAACAACAAAAAAAACCCCAAAAAACAACAAAGAAATTCTGTGGTGGAGCTAGAAAGAGACCACATAAAATGGCTTGCTTATCATTTTTCAAATGATTCATTAACCAGTATAATTTAATCTGCCACATGCCCAGTTAAATTCCAGTTTAACAATGCAGTCTGTGCTACCAGCTTTCCAGAAATGTTACAACAGGCCAGTAATAAAAAGTTAAGCATTAACCAAGATGAGACAACTATGTAGCTACAAAACAAAAACCTATTTTTTAGGTCCTTGCTTAGGTCACAATTAAAAATGGCATGCAGTTCACTTAGTAGGTTTGTCTTGATTAAACTGATTTTTATTTAAAATACAAAACCTGTTTTCTCTCTTTTCAGAATGTATCAGATTATGAGCTGAGCCGATTCAAAATAATGCACCAGCCGTAAGTTTCTCATTATTTTCTGCTTCCCCATTAAATGTTTAATACTTCATTGTACTTTGACAGTTTCTCTCTTTATAAACAAGGAAAAATAATAATTTAAACCTCCTGCTCATGTGAAGGGCATTAATTGATGTGGATGGAACTTCCTCAGGATTAGGACACTGGAATATTTACAAGAGCTGTGGTTCAGATCAGCTGACAAGAAAGTCTCTTCTGCACCAGCTGCTGGGTAATAGTTTTCCTCAGAACAGACAGGAACAGCCTTAATATTAGGAAAAGTACAAGTTCAACTTCTTCCAGAATATGAAAGCTCACTCTTTATAGTGTATGAGGCCAAATTTTCAGAATTGGTTCATCTGCTGCTTAGGGATCAATTTAAGTGATCAGATTAACAAACTGCTATCTTGAAAGTAACTTTAATAGAATTTAAATACAGTACTGAATAAGCAAATACAGGTATAACAGTTAGGAAATGCCTTCATGTAATTTGTGACAAATCAAGTTCATTTAGAAGGATATCCTTAATGTTCAAGTATATTATTTCTCTTGTATTACTGCACAGAAATAATATTAGAGTTTCCTCTATAAGCCAATGAAAACAAGAGTTCAGTTTAATATGGAGTTGCTCTGTTTCACCTAATGGTTATTATTGCATGTAGTATTTTTTTTCCTTAGCTAGGAAAATGTATCTATTTACGAAATCAGAATTGTTTCTCAAATCCCATTCTATTGGTAAGAAACTGGAGGAACTTGGAGGCGTTTGTACCCATTAAAATCCTATTCCTATTGATAAGAATTTGATGAGAGCATAAGTTAATACTCTCCTGGGTTTGTTTTAATAATTAACCAGATGAGTAAGGAAAATATCAAAGGACTTTCTTGCAAAGTAATTAAGTCTAATGGGACATAATTTTGAGAGAAAATGTAGAGAGCATGAATATAAAGTTAACCAAATATGTGATCTCTGTTTCTGTGATATACATGAATCTGATCTACTACAATATTGGGGCAAACAGAAATCTACTGAACTGAGACCAAGAATTGCACTTCCACTGACATGGGCATTCAAGCTTTGGATTCTCAAGTTGTAAATTGGAACAACAGAGGTGTTTTGTAATATGAATTCTGTTGTCAAGTATAAAACAAAAGACCAAGATCAAGTCCAAAGAAATAAAAATCCTGAGAAGCACAGTGCGGATGTCATATCCGACTTTCACTCTAAAATCTGTTGCTTCTACACCTTACTACTTGCTATTGCAAGAATTGCCTGAGTTTCTAGCACTCAAACAGTTCACATGTTTTAACTGGGATCCACCTAAGCCGGATGAACAGGCCTGTTCAAGCCTGTTCATACAGCAGGTAATCCCCAGTGGACCAAAACACTAAGGATAGATAGAAAAATAGTAATTGCCAGACAAGATGAGACCAAAATCCTATGTTTCTCCTGGAATTGGCCAGTGCTTCAGGTCTCTGCCTCTTACAAAAGTTTCTTCATTAGACAGAAGCTAGGTCCCCTGATGTGCCACCATCAAAAGCTCTTTGCCTTTCCCATGAGGCCACGCCAAACCAAAGGGGCTGGTGACAGGACAGCATCTTCCTAGGGAGCCTGCTTTGGAAGGGGGGTTGGATCTGATGATCTCTCGAGGTCCCTTCCAACCCCTACAATTCTATGATTCTATGATTCTATGATTCTAGTTCTCACTAGTGCAACTTGGTGTTCTTCTTTTCCATAACAAAGATTTTGAGTCTAGAAGGCTACAAATGCTCTGTGAACTAAACGACGTAGTTATTCTACATTCTGCTAGGAGATCCCACCGCAGATGTGCCAGGAGCAATCTGCAGCCACGCATAGGTATACTTCCTTGACTTCTGCACCTATTCTCTAAAGGGGAAAATGTAACAGGCAGAAAAGACAAAATGTTTTCTCTGGGAAGAGTTTATTGTAGTAATTCTGTTTTGATACTCTGAAATAATTTTTTTTGCACTACAGTTTTCATGAAGACTCTTAATATATTCTATTAATTCAATTAGCATTGGCTTTGACAGCCTAATGACAGCCTGACACAAACTAGTTCTCATCAATACTTAAAGCCACAGTTCTACCTAGATCGCATCTGAGCAGCTACTGAATATAGTAGTGAAATTATCAAGGTGCAATATCTCCTAGTGTCCTGTCTTATCCCTGAACTGCAATAATGAAAGATTTCCTTCCCCACTTCCCAAAACAGTAACAGAAGAGTGGTGCTGCTTTCAAGCACGGGACAGCAGAGTTCTGAGGCACTAGTCCAAATGCTCTCTGGAGCTGGCTGCCAGGGTTGTGCAACAAACTGCTCTCACAGGTTTAGATGTTTCCAGCAGTCCTGACATCATGTTGAAATCTGGAGCTTTGCTTAAAGCCCTTCCTCCTCCAAAAGCACCATTCTATTTTTCATTCCATGCAGCAGTCTCAGTTGATGATACAGTCTCACCCTGAAAGCTTGGGGTCACCCAAAACACTGAACCAGTTTGCTCTCAGAATGGCAGTACAACAGCACTTTCCAGATATTCCCCATTGGAGAAATCCGAAGCTGACTGCAGTCATCAGCTCATTTATTCAGTGTTAAAACTTATGCCAGGCAGAACGCTATATAGAGCACCACGCTATATTCAGGAGCACTCTTTAAGAGAGCACAGATATCAAAATCAACATCATACCACAGAAATTTCCAAATACTGGAACTTAAGTGCTTTCCAGACATGCTGTCTTGCTATCTTTACTTAATACTTTAATAAGCAGTGGTATTTATTGGTATAAGATTGGTATTTATAACTGTATTCAGCAAAACTGGCACATAAGCTATAACTCAATTATAAACATCCATAATTTAGAAGCACATCTTGAGAAAGAAATGTAATTACAGCTCAGTCACCTCAGTGTGGATAGTCCAAGATTTCAGCATCAGATGTTTACGCAGTTGTTTCACAATGCTTTCAGCTTACTCAAGTTTCACTTTCCCAGGGACTGTGAAATTAAAAGGCCTTCTTTATAGCTAATGTGATTAGAAATTCATCCCAAATCTAACTCAGAATCAATTTTGCTCTTAACTCATGAGGTCTGGGGACTGTTTTCCAAAATCAGAACTAGACTCTTTCATCACAAAATCAGTGGTCTCTGTCACGTGTGCAAATTCAAAAGCCTGTTCTGGCTGTGTTGGATCGCTAGGTAAATGAGAAACCCTCACCTGAAGATCAGGTATGAGATGTCAAGTCCTGAGTTTACCATTTGTATATAGCAACATGCAGTTATGGAAGATCCGGGATAATAAGTGAGCTATGATAAGGAACACATAATTACTAGCTTTGTTTAATTATGGTGTGGGCAGCATTTGATCTCCTTTTCTTGAAATAAATATCTACCAATTTTCTCTGCTGCGAAAAATGTTACTAGTTTATTTTTCTAGGAATTTATAGTATATGCAGAAAAATTTGCTACTCATAAATCAAGTAAGCATTCATAATTTTTAATAACTCCAGACTGAAAATTTTCATCCTTGCCTTCCAAGCAAAGGAGATGTCTTTCTCTGAAACATACAGATAAATTGTCAATTACGTTACATATAAAGTACCTTTGTAATGCTGAGATGTTCCACTTGAAATGTCTGCACTTGCATAATTCAAACTGCAAGAACTAGAAACATTACACATTAACTCCTTCTTTGTGTTGTCCCCCCATTTTAACACAGAAAGGCTATGACAAAAGTCTACTCAGGCATCAGTTATTTACAGAGGCAGCCATTACCTGCTGATTAGAATTGATTCTAATTCTGTTCACAGGAGGATCTAGGAAATATTTGCTCAGCAAAGCAACACCATCTTGCCTCCTTTTACAGCAGCAGAGAATATTACACTCCTGCAGCAGAAAGGGGGCAACAGACACGTGCATTACAGCAGTTTCTCTTGCATCCTGCCATGAGTAACCAAGACTTCTGCAATGACACCAGTTACCTGAGAAGGAGGAAAGACCCCTTTCACAGCTCAGGACCATACTGCTTTTCATGCTCTTCTGGCAAGGTCACTTCTGCTCTTGTGACTAGGCTGTTCACCATGCTATCTTGAATCCAAAGCCGGGCAAAACTGGTATTCTGAAATAATTTTTTAAGAAGTGTTTTGCCAAAACTTGACAATGAAAGATCACAGTGTTAAAAACCTTGTGGCACCATCATAGACCTCATGGATTTGAACCTGAGACCACAGTTTAATCATAACACCTTCCCCATCTCAGCTCCCCAGTTCATGTCGAGAGACGGACCTAGTCAGGCAAACACAGACAGACAGACACACACACACATTCCAATCCTGTGAATCTATAACTGGGCATTTTTCTTAGCACGAAAGAAATCCAATCCAATCTTCCAACCAGGCTTTACCATATTTTTGAGATTTCCCCCCAAAATTGTGGAAGTCTATCTTGGCAAAATATGCTGTCCAATATTTAAGTCCAGTACCGTTTGATAATCTTCCATAGGTGAACAGTGAGTTTGTATTTTATGGATTGTTTTAGATTGAAAATAATGTATAAAGAAAATTGTACATGGGAGAAACTATTCCTGTAGTTCACATTCTCCCTCCCACAACTGCAAAGATTGTAGGAAGAGAAGAGATTTTCAGTCTTCTTTCTAAGCTGGACATGGAGATGCAAGCTGGAATACGTTAATGGCAATCTAGGTGGGATGAAAACCAAACCCAACATAGAAGCCATTCCAGTTCAGCTGAAGAGCAATGTATACCACCTTATGTTCAGTCCTGTGCTGTATGGCTTTTTGATCATTTCGTGTCCTGTCAGCCTACCATCTGCTTATAGTTCACACTTAGACAAACTCAGAGATGCAGTACTTAGGCAACAGCCTTACCTGTTTTGCAGCATCTCTTAGAATTTTAAATTAAGAACATTTTAAGCAAACAAAATGTCTAAAAAGCCCATACTTCAGTGGCCTTTCTCACTAAACAATTTCTTCAACTGCAGTTGCGTAAAGACACTAAATAAAGTTGACAGGAAACAACTATGATTACAAACCTGTCTTTGTTACCAAAAATAAAGATGTAGCTACAAACTGCATTGGGCAGAGCCTATAGAGAGAAAACAGACATCTGTATACAAGAATCATTGGAAGGCACAAGAAACTATAAATAAAACAGCAATTCAAACTTTGAAAAAGATACAAATTATAGCACAAATTGTATTGCTATGAATAGTAGCAATAAAGTTCTCTCAAAAGTTGAAAATACACGAAAATATACAAAAATATACAAGTTTTTATTTTCTGATCAGGTCCCAATATCCAGATATTTGCTGGGGTCTTACTACTTTCAGTATTGCAGCTGTGGTTAAAGCAGAAAATAACTTGGCAATGTTTTAGGTTTTGTGGTTCTGTGGAATATATTCAGGTCCTGGGGCTGAATAGAAAGAATATACAACAAAAGACTTTCTGTCTGCACACACTACTATTAGTCTGAATTATCACTATTGCAAAGATGAGGAACACCTCAGGTTTCCAGATATATTGTCAGAGTTGGAGGGTTTTTTTCCATTTTAATGAAAATTGCATCCAGAAACTCCAATGAAATAAATTAATTTCATCCTTTTTCCCATCCTTGAAATACCAGTTGGAATACCAGTTGATATTATCTGGAGGTCGCCAGAACTGACAGGATATGAAGATGTCAGAGGAAATCACAATTTTTCTTTGCAATACCCTTGACGCCTGCAATGGAAACCAGTTTCAAGCTGTCTGAGTATCTTCCATAGCACATTTTATCCTCCCTATCCCGGTTAGGAAAATAAAGAGAAAGGCACAGAGGTTGCAGTCCTAGCTCTCTTATGTCTACACAGATAATATATAAATCAGTACAAGCCTAGCACTGTCTCCAGAGGCTCCTCTTCTTCTTCAGCCCCATCATTTTCCATTACTCTCTGTTCTGGAACCTGTTCAGGACAACTTCTAAATTAGCAAATTTTAGAATTAGTCAGCTTTGCCCAATCTCCTTTCATGGTACCCTACCATGCTCAGCCATCTATGGAATGCCATTTGTGGGGGAGGGGGTGAGTAACAGTATAATTATAGAAGTGTTTCTTTAATATTGGAAACATTATGCTCATTTTGGGGGACATTAAGCAAGCTAAATCATAGAAATCATAGAAAGGTCTGGGTTGGAAGGGACCCCAAGGATCATAGAGTTCCAACCCCCCTGCCACAGGCAGGGACACCAACCTCCAGGCCTGGACCTACCCGAGGTTGGCCAGGGCCCCGTCCAACCTGGCCTTGAACACTTCCAGGCATGGGGCATCCACCACCTCTCGGGGCAGCCTGTTCCAGCACCTCACCACTCTCTCTGTAAAAAACGTCCCCCTAATATCTAATTTAAACCTTCCCTCCTTCAGCTTTAGTCCATTCCCCCTTGTCCTGTTATTGTCTACCCTTTTAAAAAGTTGATTCCCCTCCTTTTTGTATGCTCCCTTCAGGTCCTGGAAGGCTGCAATGAGGTCCCCCCGCAGCCTTCTCTTCTCTAGGCTGAACAAGCCCAGCTCCCTCAGCCTCTCTTCGTAGGGGAGGTGCTCCAGCCCTCGGATCATCTTCGTGGCCTCCTCTGAACCCTCTCCAACAGTTCTGCATCTTTCTTGTACTGCGGGCCCCAGACCTGGACACAGGACTCCAGGTGGGGCCTCACGAGGGCTCACAGACTCATTTTGATAACAATGTGACAGACTAGAGTTAAACAATACTAGATGTCTATTAAGCCTCTTCGAAGAACAAGAGTGAATGAGCCTACAAGAAAAAAAAAAGCATGTGCTGGTCCAGCTGTAGGGAGATCCAGGTCTGTAGCAGTCACCTTAATCTCAGTTTTAGTGAAAGTAGAAACACTTATCTTCATTAGTACTCTAGGCCAGCCTAAATAGCAATAGTATATCAATCGTGGAGCAACTCAAGTTGAGTACCAAAAATCAAAGAAAGAAGTGCCTTTTTAAGGTGTGCCCAAAGTCAGAAACAACCAGAAATGGAAGCTGTTGCCCAAATAAACTGGTTCTTCACCATCATAATACGTCTGGACAGGATCTTCTTCCTCCACCCTGTCAGTTGATGTGCTCTCCTTTTCTCTGTTACATGGCTGTACTCAGACCACAGAGAAGAGGTTGTTGTAGTTTCGATTCACTAGTCTTTCTTCCCTTTTAAAAATCATTTTTGGTAGTCAGAAAGTGCTGCACCTGGGACTCAAAACTCAGAAGAAAATAACTTCTGGCTCATTCAAGCAATGAAGTGTGAAGGACTATTAATTTATAATCTCATTTTAGCAGAATTCCACATGTGCCCCAGCTCAAGTACACACCAGGCAGAAAACAGAGCAGATGTCTCCGTTCCTTTTGCTCCAAGCCTCCAAACTGGAGTCCTCTCTGTTTTTGAAAGGAATACAAAGTTTAATTTACAGCATGTTATCAACACATATTTATGCTCTCTGCAGGAGAGACATCTCATTCTTCTTGCTTTACACTAGCCTCTGTGAAAACAAGTGAAAACGCTTTTTGCTTTTGTATAAGCATGCAGAGCTTCATTCATTAGTTCAGATGTTTTTGCTGTGATGGCAGGTGGCCAGTGTACTGTGTAGACAGTATTTTTAAGATAATGAAGGAGGAGAGTATTAAACCCTTTCATTCAGACTTCCCCGAATTCAGAAATGAGAAAAGAACAGGTAAACGGTTGAGATAAGATACTAAGCCATGAAAACTGCAGTGCTTAAAAATGGGGTCAGCTAGACAAGCCGGGTAGAGAAGTTAACAAGATGAGCTGCAAGGAGAAGTTAAGGGACCACAGCAGGAGGGCCTATTGCAGCTGCAAGCCAGACAGTTGGTGCTGCAGCAACCAGCCACTTGAAACAGCTTCGGGAGAGGCTGTTCAGCACAGCTGGTCTGGCACAAGATGACGTTCAGTTGGTAGGAATGCCACAGCAGCCCTTTGTGCAACAGAATTCAAGACCTGAAACCCAACAGCCTGCACAGCTACAGGTGGCAATCCACAGAATTAATAAATTTACCAAAAACATGTATTTCAAAGCTTTGCTCCAAACAAATGCAGAAATTGCATTCAGCATGCAAATACGTCCCTCTTTACCAGCACCTTCCTCACACACTCCCCTTCCAAGAGCAACGCTAATGTGAGGAATGTAGATCTACCTTAGCAACACCACGGACACCAGCATGTACCTGTGCATATCTACATGACGGATGGTATTAGCACTCCTTAAACACATGATTCAGAGCATCTAAAACCAGACAGTACAATACAGTACAATACAACAGGCAATATTTATGAAATTAAAATTCACAAGCAACCTCCATGCTAGCTTTCTCCAACTTTCAGTGCTTCGAAGCATCGGTACGCTTGCGGTGGGTGCAGTGCAGGGACTGAGGAGCTAGTACCAAGCACAGGCGCTGCTCAGCTGCCAGAAGCAGAAAAGCTGCACCACCAGATGCGGCACATGATTTCAAATGCCTTCTCTTAAGGCGCAGCTCCTCTACATCTTGTTCCAGAGACTGCTTCAGTTGTCACCAGCTCTGGCACCGTGCTCCACCACAGAGTGTAAACACATTTTGACTTTACAATCTTGATGTTTGTTTACAATTCTTAGAAGTAAAATTCAGATATGCTCTGAATTCTTGACGAGGTGAAGTGTTTTCAGGCCAGACTAGCCAACCTCTTGCCATGGTAACAGCGGTACACGCAGCTTCCCTGCAGCATGTCAGTTTAGGGCTACTCAGACCACCCCTCGCAGGTTCTTTTATCAACCTGCTGGAGGACAGAGCAATGAAAGGACATTCCGCACAGTGGGGAGGTAGTTCAGCCTCCCTGCCCAAAGCTGTCTTGGTCTGGGCTGAGACTGCTGTTAAAAACGATAATGGAAGAGCATCCACTTTAGAAAATACTTTATTGTATTCTTCCACAAGCCATGCCTGATTTTTCAAAGTCTGACAATCTCTCTCTGTTCCTAACAGTTGAGAGTTCTGAGGGGGAAAAAGGGGGGATTTTATGTATTTTACAGTTCTTATACTAGCTTTCCTGTTTTCCATTCTCCTCTACCCACTGCCATTGCACATTTTAGGTACTCTCCAATGATATCCTTGACAGAGCATTAAGTCTCAGTTTCTTCTTCACAATTCTGGCAGTTCAGTTTCCCCAGGCACCTGCTACCGCAGCTCTGTTATTTCTCCTATTTAGTTCCTCACTGCCTAGTTTCATGGCTTTTTATTATTTTTCAAAGCTCTCAGAATACAGACAATGACCTAAAAATATCTTACCATTTCAGTTAATTTGCCTTACCATACATTTCATAAAAGTAATCAGATCCTTTTCTAAATCCCTGATCTGGCTGATATAATTAATTATCTTTATCAGTATATATCTTCCTTATCTCATTCCTGACTTGAATCAATAATACTCTGAAGAAAGACAAGGGAATATAAGGCAAATCCATGCTGTTGCTTTAATGAATAGATAATACAGTTCAAGCTCACAGAAGTAAAAGGATTGTTTGTATTGCTTGAAATGTCAGCATGATCAGCTATATTCCTTTTGGGTTACTAGTACAAATAATGTTTAAGAAATTATTCGTAACTAGATGTGTTATGTCCACACATAGCCCACAAATAAATAGATTTGAATATGCACTGAAAAAAATTCTGAAAGTCAAATATTTCCTGTCATTATTTTGTCTTTCTGAAGAAATAGAAGTACAATTCACATGTACAGTCTTACAGGTGTTCTCTGCTACCTAATCCCTTTGCAGAGATGTATTGAAAATTACAGATAAAACAAAAATTTCAACTATTTCAGCTTTTAACCAAAAGTAGTACTAAACATGTATGATATACCTCCATCATGTTGGTACTTTATTATTTTTTAGCTTTAAAAAAGTGGCTCTAAGAAAAGACTGAAAAAAAACAAATTAGCTCATTTCAGATCACAGACCAGAGCCCTTACAGATGATGTTTTTCCAGCAACATTCCTCTACCATCATCAAGGTGAACATCAGATCCTCTGTTAACCACAATGAATAATGTACCTTGCAGAGCCCACAGGATGAAACACCAGTTTTGGGGAAAGACCCGCTTTCTGTACAGATTTGAAGTGTTGTTCACTCCCAACCAGTGCAGCAAGAACATTTTGAAACGCAGCCCCATGGCATAGCTCCAGCAGGTATCTGACCAGGCTTACAACTTACCAAGCTCAAAATTTTGCTCCTTTATCATGGCATTTTGTTCTAATCTAATATCCTTGAGTATTGGCTTACTTAAAGTAAAGAAATCTGGGTCAGATCAAAGGTCTAACTCATGACATTTGTGACATTAGCCTGTATCAAGTGCCTAAGGAAGATAAGAACGAGCAAATGGGTGTGGGTGGGTGCCTCTGTATGCATGCGTATGAAGAGCACGACTCTCGCTGAGCTCATGTAACACCCCAATGGACCATGCTGAAACAAATAAATTTACACTTTGAACTTTGATTTAGGAAAGTGTTGGTGGTATCGGTTCCACTAGGAATAAGAATAATAATAGAAATCTGTAATTTCTTTATAAGCTCATGGTACTTTGAGGAGTCTTTTTTATAAAAGGGGAAATTCTCCTGTGAACAGAATGATGAAAGTTAGCTGACCTCGAGGAAGGCATAAGCTTGAAAGAAATCGCAATCCTTAAGGAAGAGATACCTTAAGAAAACCCCAATAATTTTCCCCTGGAACACTCTATTGTATCACTGTTGTCTTCCTATTTGCTAACATGAACATTTTATAGCAAAAGCTATACAAATAATATATACCTTGTCAACAGTTCCAAATTACAAACAGTACATAGCAATCTAGTCTTCACTCATCAATCTGTTTATAAACATATTCCTGACTCAAAATTATTGTGGTAATAACAAACAGGACAATTTCAAATGTATAACATAACCCTAGGCAGATCTCTACAACAAGGAGAAGGTTTAAGTATCCAAGTCCATGCTGCAGATGTTGGTAAAATCCACTGGTGTCCAGAAGGGAAAAATCTTGTAGAACTATCATCTGAGTATATTATTTCTATACTTCCAGAAACTTTCTTTAATCCCAAAATACTTTGGATTGTAATTTCCTCAATGCAAAGACCTTCTTCTTGTTCTCTGTCAGAACAACATATAATGCAAAGGGATAATTGTTTATGAATAAGACTACTACTGCAATAGAATGAATATTCAAATTTACACGCATGTGTTTCTTTACATGTAGACTTCTATCAAATTTTCTTTCTTCTTTCACTTCTCCCTGAGTCCCCTTATATTTTAAATCTGAAAGGATGACCAAAAAAGTAGAAACAGTTATGCTAAAATCCAGTGTTTGCTACTAAATGTAGAAATTTTTTTGTCGCAACATACTCTGAGAGTAGAAAGATGCAGGCTCTTATGATCACAAACTTATGAAATAACTCTTTTAAATGCTGTACTACAGTAATAAATGCTTCAAAATAGGATGCATAAAAAATAATAACCCACTCTGATATAGTGTGGAATTCCTATTAATCTGCTGCAGTTTTTGTAGTCTTAATGCAATGAAAGTTATTAACTGTGTAAACATAATATTTGCAACAATCCACAAAATTTGCAGTCTTAGACAACTCAAAAATTTCATGGCTAAGTTACAAGTCTAATTAAAAAAAAAAAAAAAGCAAACTACTATTTGAAATTATTCTATGAAACTTTCTATATCATTTCATAGCCATATAGTACCTTCAGTCATAAAATGTTATCATGTTATTATTTCAAATTGTAGTGTGCTACTTTTTCAATTAATAAGATAATAATTTCTTTTTTTAGAAAGTCCTTCACCTCCTTGATCCACTTTCTTCTTTTGAAGACAGTCTTTCAAATCCACTATACTTTTGGGTGAGAAAGACTTTCAGAACTTTTTCTGTTTGGTGACATTTCTGCTCCCAGAGCATACTGTTAGGCAATTCCAGTTAGCCAAGAAACAGTAGAGAGCAGTCTTAAGAAGGTGGAAACACACAAAACCAGAAAAGACTACAGAAAAATGTATTTTTCCTATTCCTAAACAGGAATGGGAAAATGCTCAGACAGCAGTTATTATGGCCAGTGAAGCCAAATTGTGCCAGAGAAAAGATGCACCAACCATTTTCTTTGGCTGTATTTATTACAGGCCAGTGCAGGAAAGAAGTGTTTTAAAAACTATTGGGTTTTCAGCATTTTCCAGGTACTGAAGGCATCATGATATGTGTAAACAGTGTCAGCACTATACAAAAAAACACCTCTTTTTAAGACATCCATTTCATTTTGAAGTTTGAAGACTTTGTGCCACCTCTTCTCTGTGTGAGTATACACAGCATTTTTGCCAGCAGCGACACAAACATATGGAGGCAGTTAGCTATGTATGTCTGAATTCTGACTGCTGCTCAGTAGGGACATGCAGAAAGGACAGGCACAAAATGCTTCTCCTCCTCCATCCTCCCCTGCCCCTGTGCAAGTCTCATTCTCAGTGCCAGGGCCAAATACCCCACTCTGCTAAGCACTGCCGCTAAGGCCTCTTGGGTACCCTCCAGGGTAAATCCACACCCCAAACAGGAGGATGGACAAGGAAGCAAACTTGTCGAAGATTTAATCCAGTTGCAGCAAGAGATGAGGAGGGAGAGCAGGGTATACAAGATAAATCAGAAATGAGAGTGGCTTCCCAGCCTGCAAAGCAGCCTGTGCCACTACGCCCTCCCTTCGGTGGTCAGGATCAGAGCTAGAGTAAAGCCACCAGTTACAAGTATCTCTGTTACAAGTATCCCTGGCTGCTGGAGGGGGATAAGGTTTGCAGACCAAGCAGCAGCACTTCAGAGTCACTGTAGCTGTCAGTTGGGTCCAACACAGGTCACTGCCTCCAAGGCAATCTGACCTCAAGCGCTTTCAGTTTAACATCAAATAATTAGTCTGTCTGAAGGAGCAAATTTGTGTTTCTGTGTGCATGTGGAACAGATGACAGTAAAACTGAAAAGCAGAAGTGCAGCTTTTTGCACAGTGGGTTTGTCCCCAGAGAAATAAAACACAATTTTCTCTGCAGGTGCTAAAATGAGCTTGCTCAGAAGCCCCTTCATGAGAAAATCCTACTGAATTTACTGTCTTCACATCTTTGCCTGCCCCACAGTACATGCCTACACGTATGGCCTGTTTCCTCCAGTGAACCTAAAGACAAACCCAAATCCCATTCAGTTAAATTGAGTTGCATTTTCAAATGCATCTCCTACTACTCTTACTACATGAACAACTTTGAATATGGCCTTCAGTATCCAAAATGGTAAAAGATGAAAGCTTTAAGATATCTAGGGCGGTTGCTAGGAGTCCTCCAAAATTAACACTGGCATTGAGCCATTTGACCCAGAGTGAGGAGACTAAAACTTCCAATAATTAGTATTATTTAAAAATACCTGGGACAGAAAAGTACCAGCTTCTCATCTGCTAAGACACAACTAAATGCCTACATATAACTTTTCCTTTACAAGTAGTGTTTTCTAGTTTAAAACATCTTATATGCATCCTGGAAATGGAAAAAAGAAATCCATTCAAATAGACTAGTTAATCAGAGTCTGAGAGCAATGCTTGGAAAAAGCAGCGATGTATTCTTTTAAATGTGAAGCAGCAGTGTTTCACCTGTCCATACCAATCAGTAAGTAGTAAATACAGAGAATGTCATGAGAAATCATGTTCCATAAACTCATGGTTTCCAAATACCAGCTATGGGACACTGAACGGTTAAGTAGGCAGTATATCAACCAAAATAGAAATTGAGGGGAAACAAAACTATGTCTAAATTGGCATAGTTTTAAACAATAGAGTTTGAGTGCTCTTTTGGCCGGGTACCAAGTCCCACAAATTTGCATTGAGACCCATATGATCAAGCACAAAACCCTCCCGGCAGCATGTGACAGTCTAGTGCTAACTCTCCGTTTCCCCTCTGCTCTTCATCCCCACAGTGTATTCCTGGCATGCCTTCCTACGGATATTCTGAAAGCAGGAGAGATCAAATATATACAAAATACTTTAAAATAGCAGGCCATTAGAAAAAAATTCCAGCCTGCAACATTGCTACAGATTCCAGTTCAGATGCAGGTGGTATGAATTTGGGCTCTTCCAATGCAGATGTAGGTGGTATCAGTCTGGGCTATTTTCGCTAAACTTCCACGGCCTTGAAAAACAGAACTGTAGCAATCATTTAGTGACTTTCACGTGAACAGAGACTGACCAAGCCAAATTCCTGGTATTGACTGGCTAAATTTACATTCACATTACACTGCATCTGTCCGTGGTGGAGCTCTTTAGTGCTATCCTAGCAGTAGCACAAAGTCAGAGCTCAAGCAGTAGACTTAAATTTTAAAGAGAGACCTTTACATATGAATAAATATTCTCTTTGAAGCAATTATCAAAGCCTGAGAGAGATTTAAGACAGCCTGTAGAAAGAGGCAGGGAGAAGTACCTCTGACCTACGTGAAATGCTATGACCTCAAGACAGTAAAATCAAACAGATATTTTGAAGTGAATTTTCAATCATTTTACATATTCCTCAGGAGAGCTTACAGTGCTGCTCTTTTTTTTCAGGACTTCCTGAAGGAAAAGCCAAGCAAAAGCTCACAAAGCTGTTCCAAAGAGTAAAATGTGCAACATCTTGTGGTTCCCCACATTGCCCAGAAGTGGGGAAGTCAAAACGAGCAAATATACTAGCTGCTTGGCAAGACAGGTCATATGTGAAATCCAGTTGAAGAGTTCTTTCCCATAAAGAACAGTTGCATTCTTGACTCCTCATTACTTCTAAGAAAAGATTTTGCAACGATCTTCTCTATTAATGTTGGAGACAAAATTTTACTAATTGAGAAGGGGTTAAGAAAGGAAGTAAGTCTTATATGGTCATGTCATAAATAAAATTGAAACCTGGTTATCAAACCAATTGCTTACTTCAAATTAGGTTTCTCGGCTGTTTTATATACATTGAAGGCACTAGACTGTATCTACGAGCATTAATGTAATCTGTAAAAAATAGCTTCCTGTTGAAATAGTCATGCATAGTTCATTAAGAGCCTTTGATGCATCACTGTCTCCTCAAAGCATTAAAAATAAACATTGCAAAGACTTATTGTATAAACTAATCTATTTGCAGCTCTTTTCATTCACCTTCTCATTGCTAAATTTTTGTCCTACATGATACAGTTTACAGTTCTCTGCTTTTTATTTCAACTATGTGAAATCCTAGAAGTTCAGAAATGGCAACTGAGAGCCAAGGCTGTACCTATACACTGATTCGGACTTTTCACACTCTCTGCTGCAACTTGATTACCCATCTCTCCCGTGTGCCACAGCTCCTGCCTGGGACACATTCCTAGGGTTTCTTGTCACGCAGAGGCGGCTATGGGAAGGTGCTGTTGCATCACTGAGCCTCACCCCGTTACGCAGTCAGGATGTGGCTTCAGCTGCTAATGCAGATCAGGAACTCCAACAGGCCCCTAGGTTCCCTAGACTAAACATGGTCATAATCTGGAATCCACATTAAGACATGAATGGACTCCATAAAAAGGTGTTAGCTTATGAATTTAAAAGGAAGATATGTAGGAAGATACTATATTTTATATAATATTTAGCATTGTAATATGAGTATTAGTGATTTTTTTAGGAATCCCTGACAAACCCCAAATCATCATACAAACCATATACTGGAAGGTATTAAAGTAGAAAGCATTAATTTCAGTGGAAACCAGAAAAAGCAGTCAAAGGAGTCAGAGAGAAACCTTCAGCCAAGAAAATCCATCAATCTTGTCAACAATAGCAATGTTGGTATGAAGATGCTTGTTCTGATCTAGGAACACGACTTAGCAAGGGCTGAAATGCTTCAGACAAGTCTTCTGATCCCTTGTTTCTGTGCTACAGGAGTTTTCTATCTACTCAGGGACACAAAGTCAAACCATAAATGATCTTAACAATAAGTATAGAAAACTGGAGCCCCAAGTAAACAGGAAATATCAGGGAATGTACAGCAAATTTTGAACAAATGAAGGTAGGATACTCACAGGACAGTTTGTTCCACCGAGTCTGGTTTTGGCCATGCCTTGATGACCTCGCAGCTCTTAAACAGAAACCAGAACACATTGCCAGAGTGAGGCAGCACGTACAGGGAATGAGCCTGCAAGAAATAAACAGCAGAAAATAGCAGAAGGGGTAAAAAATATTTTTCGCTTCTGAACATACAAGATAAAGAAGTTGCTTTTAAAAATCTTTTTATTTATGAGCATAAATGGAGTCAGTCATATTGGGAGGGGATCAGGGAGACAAACACAGACTAAGCCACAACACTGGCAGTGATGAGGAAATTATGTTGCAACAGTTGCATTCAGAAAATCTCTCCAAGCATTTAGGTCTTTTGAAAATTTCAATGGCATTTTGAGCATCAAAAATAAAAATAAAAAAGCATGCATACTCTGTGAACCATCCTACCAAGGAAATTTACTGGCAAATCTTGCTTTACCTGTGTTAAGTAATGGTACCAGGAATTTATCCTCTATCTTTTGTAGCTGTACACAGGAAAATAAATTTAGTGGCTATCTACGTAATCACAAAAATGCCAGAGTCCATGTGAATGTGGGTTCTTAAAACATTAGATAAGAAAATGCCATTTAAGTAAAGGGCTTGAATGATGATGCTTCAGAAGACCAGTACTGTGGAAACACCTCTGCAGAAAGCCTCATCCAAGACATCAAGATATGTTCTCCTGGGACCCCATTATGCCCCACGCTCCTGGGACCTGTCCCTCAGCTGGGCAGCTCAGGCCGGTCCAGCTGCCAGGCCATGTCTCAGCAGGCAGCAGTGCTTGCCAGCCGGTCACCGCGCATCCCACACCATCCCCGTTGGCCCCGGGTGTGCCAGGGAGCACGGAGGTGGGACAGGCATCCCGCAAAACAAATCCCTCTCTGTTAAGAATGACACTCATGGCTGGGGAGGAGGGTTTCACATTAACCATCGCTATGGTCAAGATGACACCCACGTGGTAAAACAAATCCTACTTCCTCTTAGACATTCTCCAAATGAGCATATGAGGTCAAAGAGGGACAGTTGCTGGGTTTACAACTACAAAAATAGCATGACATTATGTTCACTGTGTGGCTCAAGCCTGCCACCGCCTCCAGACCCTTCTGGGGCTCTTGAAGAGGAAGGCAGGGTGTTTCCTGGAATGGGGGTTACTGAGGCCTTACCTCCTCCTCCAGCCAGCATTCCTGGAGACACCGTTTTGGGGTGATGAGTAACACTGGAGGTATGGAGGAACCACTGCCTCTCACAAGCCCCATCCCTGGTTCTGCAGGGCCCTCCTTGCCAGCCGCAAACTCTCCATATGGACTATAGAAAAACCCTCTTGACCACAGACAGGATCAGTCCCAGTATGGATCAGAAGTCCCATACTGGACTTCTGACCCAGACAGGATCAGTCCCAGTATGGGTCAGAAGTCCCACTCTGAAACCACCTGCTGGGTAACAGACAAGGCCTAGGACCATTCGGACAGGCTTGAGCATGTTCTTCTTTATTTAAGGTTTTTCTCTAGTGGTTTTCCTATCTTGCAGCACCCAACCAAGCTTTCTCATCACCAGGGTAGATGGCCAGAAAGGCTGATTTGGAGGCAGACCAGAAAGAGCTAAGCAGGCTGTAGTCATTTTCTGGTGAGGCTACACTGTTTAGATCCAGATGATTTTGATGTACATACACATTTAAAAACTGGGAAGAGGAGGAATTTCACTGTAACTAGAAAAGCTTTGTTTGACTTTAGGGGGAGGGGGGGTGGCTTCCTTCTCTTAGTTTCAGCGCTTTGCCTGCACTTGACTTTCCATTCGTTTCCCAGGAACAGCATATTCAACAGTGACCTGGAAAACCCACTCTCTCAGATGCCTTGGGTTTAAGATAACAGCAGGATATTGGGTCCTGTACGTGCTTTTGGGGAGAAGAAGGAGCTAATTTATTTTTTTGCCCATGTTCTACATGAGCAAAGAGAGCCAGTCTAGCCCACATCGCCTGGTACTAGTGACCTCTGCCAATTCTAGGGCAGGACTCTTTTCTCCCCAAGAAAAAAATCCCAGTGTCAGTGTGTCTTGGTAGGAGTGGATATAAAGGGAAGTAAGATATGCCCTGTGTAAGCATTCTGAGGGTGAGGGCTGTGAGGACAAGCATTTACCTCCTTTCCCTGTACTGCTTTCCAGAGGGGTGAAAACAAGCCCTGATGGAGTAATAGAAAAGGGTTTGGTGTTTTGTTTTTTTTTTTTTGCTACAAACTGCTTGTAGATATTAAAGTGAAGCAGAGCTGTGTGTTGGGCCCTGTGTGTGAATGGAAGAAGCAAGCAGACTGAGGTATGACCGGTGGCCAGGCCCCCTGCCAGGTACCGCAAAATTTCATGAATAAGGCTTGTGCAATGGAGACTTTCTTTGAAGTAAGTTCTTGGCAACAGTATCAGTCTAAGCAGTCACATCCCCTATTCCTCCCACCCCGTGCTGCACCCTCACAAACACCTGGGCACCGAATCAAATCAAGGAACTGATGCAGTTAAAACCCCATTTTTTGTGACTTTTTGGTAGATCATTTGTAGTGGACTCCTTCCCCAGTCCTTTTCACTGCACAGCTACACAAACAGGTGGGCCAGCAGATGACAGGGATGAGAGATCCTGCATAAGCCGCACTGTCACCGAGCCCTGAGCGCAGGGGACTCGGGGCTGCCCTGAGCACGAGGCAGCGGCCCCTTCCCAGGAGCAATGAGATGACAGCGCTGTGAGGACAGGCACGAGAGCCCTCCACACTGGGCACCGCAGAGTATTAAAACTAAACCTGTAAACCATTGAGTCAGGGAGAAACAAGGCAAAACCAGTACAGCAGTACAAATGACAGGCTGCCACCAAAGATCTCAAAGGGAAACATTGTGGGATTTCTGTGACAGTCAGGCAAGAGGCAGTTGTTGTCTAAGAGAAATCACTGCACGAGCCTACTGAGCAAATCCTGTATTCTGATACGTGTTTAGATATAGCAGGAAGATTATATAAGCAAAAAATAAAGCGACGATGCAATTTCTTTATACTCACTTCTTCACATTGCAAGAGTGTTAATTTTAACTAATTCAGAATTAATTTTCAAATCACTTTTACAGAGTAAAATTGCAAAGGTGTCCATAACCAGATACAGGGTGGAATTCCAAAGTTTTGTGTAGTAAATGACATCCAACACTATTATGTTATTCCTTAAAGCCCACAAACTTTTATATAAGGTACCACTTATATATATGTTCTCTATGGGCCCTCCCTAGAGAAATAGTGTATGCAAATATCAAGTGATTTCCGTGTTGAAAGCTCAGAGACCAAACATGTCAGCCATGCCAAGACCAGAGCAGTACTGTTATCAAAGACACGAATCTCATGCCAAGCTGTTTCCCCAGAGTCATCATTCCTGGTCAACTAACCAGGAAGGTCTGTTTTGCTGCTACATTTTCACAAGAAAAAACTATAGTCAGTACAATCTGGGGACGAGACACATCCATGTGAAAATCTAGCCCAAGAGGCAATGAGAATCTCCCCAAGAAGTAACTTGGGGTGTCCTCAAAACTCATTGTATTTATCAAAATATGTTGATGTGATGCACATGTACATTTTTTAAAAGAGAATGAGTAAGTTTCCTGCCTAGCGCAGCCTTAGTTTATAAACTGAGCTGCAGACAGGCCAAAGATACGGAAAGAGAGCAGAGACTCACCCTCCAAAGGTGCAGAATTCAAATTAGTCAGCACATATGGATAAAGACTGAAGATGTACATCTGCTTACATCGCCCCTCAGAAGCAACCAGCTGTCTATAAAGTTTAAAGAGGAAAAAAATGGTTGAGCCCAAGACTAATAAAAATCCCAGGCTGAGAGCTATCAGAGCCATAAAACACCGATCAGCTGCCTGCAGCCTGGGTGGGAACGGCCTCACACTGTGTCCCCGGAAGGATCAGGGTCTGCTCCTGCCTTAATTTAAGAAACAGGGTGAGGGAAACCCACACCCCCCGAGGCCGAGCGCCCGCGT